>NCTC01003613.1:5035-81164 GCA_002319775.1 Fagopyrum tataricum
AAAATACAACATAGACAACCCGAAAGCAAAGGAGGTCTTCAGGAGTCGATCAGATTTGGACTCGCATAAAGTCTGTCTTCGAAGGAAGTACATAGGTAAGAAGCCTGGAAACAACTGTGGACAAATCAGATTTGGGCTCGCACCAGAATCGTCTGGAGTCGATCACAAATTCACGCCCCCTCCTCGACAAACAACTCGAAACGCCACCAAAACAACAACGTCAAACTAAGAAGACGACATAGCAGAACATGAGCGTCTTGTCATAGAAAAGTGTATGACTTTGAAAGGTAGTGAATAATGAAGATCGAGTAGAAGAAAATGCGGGTTTTGCATATTTATTTTTTATCAAATGATATAAATACACATGGGTTTTGAATATTGGGCCAAAAGGCCCAATAGTTTGATGATTTAGTTTGACAAGAATACGGGATTGTTGGTTGTGTGCGATTTTGAACGGATTGAATCCATTTGGAAGACAATAAATTTCCCCTTTAATTGTGTTTACAAGCATTGTTTTGTTTGTTGAGAACCAGAAAGCAGATGAGTTATCTTCATCGTCAAAAAATTGAGAAGCCCAAAGAAAGGAAGAATTGCTCATAATCTGCAAGTCTGAAACTTTGCTATCAAAGTGATTTCATTTCTTCTTCTATTTTCTTCTCAAACACAAGAATAAGAGGGCAATTAGAGATCCATCCATAATGAGTGAAAGAGGAAAAAACTCCAAAAGGTCAAAAATCAGTTGTTCAACCCGATGAATGAAAAGATCTGGACATTTTCTTGAAAAAACGAAGTTTGGGGTCGAATATTCTGATACCAAACATCAACTCTACAAACCTGTTCTTAAACATGCTTGAACAAGGTAAAGGGGGTGATGAAATTTCTATTTGTTGATTGATTTCTTTGGAGGTTTTTCCTTCTCTGTTGTGACATGCATTAATACAGACATTGCTTATTGAAAAAGAAGTGTTGTATAGGAAGACAAATCTTGTTTCATTAGACTCTCTTCAAGTTGTTACAAAAAAAAGAAGAAGAAAGAGACTACAAGAAGCAATGAATCCGACGATGAAGAAATTGTGCTCACTTGGAAGACCTAAATCAGAGCATCTAACTAGGTTTTTCCCCCGTTTATTAGCAGCAACGAGTTGTATAGAGATTTTTCAATGAGTAAGAGGAGGAAGTTGCTTAGTGGATGAACAACTCCAAAGAGATTTTCTCTTAAAAATCTTCCTTTTTAATTTCTTGTCTTTTGGTGATTCTTCATATTATAAAAAAAACAACAGCAGAGGCGTGGATTGAAGTTAGACACGGGGCTCGGGCCGGGTTTTATAAAATTTTTGACCCGTTTATCCGGACCTGAGGTGGACCGAAACCGGATGGTGGGCCTACAATGGTCTCTGGGTACCCGTTTTATTTTTTTAAAATAAATAAATAACTGTCTTAAATATAAATTTTATTTATAAATAAAATATATTTAAGATATTATATGTAATATACATTAAATTTATGATAATTATGCTAAATATTCTATAATTATGATTAATATTTTCAATATATACAATTTAATATATTTTTGTATTTTTATANGACTTTGTTTGAGAGACTTGGTTCTACACTTTTTCTAGCTTGCAAGCGCATTGAAACTAATATTACAAAGCTGATCAAAGACCTTATTTTCCCTCGAGCTGCTCAAGCCAATGCCCCTTCAACTGACAAAGATGTAGAGAACTTGGTTCTTGAACCATCTGATCACTCAAGTGAGGTATGAAAATTCACTTTTTCATAATTACACCTTTAATATTATGCTACGGAGTTATAATAATACATAAAGTAATCCAGTTATTAATGTTTGATATATTTACCCGTTTTGTCAGGAGGAAGCTACTGATAAAGAGCCAACCTGTCGAATGGGTTTGAGGCTCAGAAAAGAAAGTCAGTGGAAGAGAACTCCTTACCGTCAAGACGTCAAGTTACCAAAAGCTCCTTTTGGTAGCACGATAGAGTCCTGTGATCGACAAAAGTTCTACAACTTTCTCAAGGGCAAGGAGAGCAAAGGCACAATTATGGGGTACACCACTAACTTCACGAAGGCTTCTATAATGTCAATTCTGCAGAAAAGTGGATGGATTAAGAATGAGGTACGTTTTATACATTCTTTATGTACTGACATAATTTGAGCTTCTTTCTACTTATTGTTATTACCTGACTTATGTACTGAGTTTACGTTTACAGTACAAACTTGTGTATGCATTCTAAATTGCATCCCCTTTTCCTGCAATGTCTTTCATTTCTGAATATGCATTTTTTATGTACTGATTTATCATGTGCTTATGTTATTATGTTATTTTCTTTTTACTTTTTTATATTAATTGACTACTGAGTATAACTTTAATGCACAACCTTGTGTATGCATTATAAATGTTATTATGTTATTTTCTTTTTACTTCTTTATACTAATTGACTACTGAGTATAACTTTAATGCACAACTTTTTGTATGCATTCTAAATGTTATTATGTTATTACTTGAGGTTCGGTTTATGTATTGATTTAGTTTTATTCATTGACTACTGCATATGCATTCTTTGTGTTTAAATTACGGAACTTCTAAGGGCACGGCGGAAGAATTAACAATTGCACCACGGTTACGGTTTCCGGAACAGTGACGGTTCCAGAAACCGTAACCGTGGTGCGTTAAACCTAGAAAAACAACGCATTCGCGTCCCGTAGCCGCAAGCGCTCTTCCTCTTCTTCAGCGAAAACAACGACTAACAGGGCACGGAGTCGGGGCGATTTAAACACGATTTCAACACGATCGAAGCATGGATCAAGGTGGTGAGCAAGGACGGCCGTTCGAGAAGTGTAAACATAGTCCGACAACGGTAATTTAACGGTTAATTTCGATTACGAGTTTTATCGATTACGAGTTTTTAGGTTTGATTTTGTTAAAATCGAAGGCATGAATTGAGTAGTTTAGTTTGGAATCACGTAGAATAGGATTTGTAGTGTTCGTGTTGTTGAAATTGCGGAAGAAACGAGCGGAATCCACGGTCGAACGCCATTAATGGCGTTCGGCCGTGGAAGATGAACAGTGGCTTCCACGGCCACGGTTCCGGATCCGTGGAGCCACTGTTCATCCGATAATGCATTTTATGCATTATAATTTGTTAATTAGAATTATAATGCATAAAATGCATTATTTTGAATTAATTTGAATTAAATTAAAATTAAAATTTAATTTAATTTAATATAATATAATTTTAATTTAATTTATTTAAATTCAAATTAAAATAAATTAAAATTAGTGAAAATAGATTAAAATTAATATAAATTAAATATAAGTAAAATAAATTGAAATAAATTAAAATTAAGTAAAATAAATTAAAATTAATTGAAGTTAAGTTTAAATAAATTTAATTTAGTTTAATTTAATTTATTTAAAATGAGTTAAATTAAAAGGAAATGAGTTAAAGTAAAATGAAATTAACTCAAATTAAATTTAATGAAATAAATTTTATTTTATTTTATTTATTTAAAAGGAGTTAAATTGAAGGAAATTAAAATGTAATCAAATAAATTTATTTTAATTTCAACTAATTACTAATTACATAAATTAAATTAATATTAAATATAAGTCTTATTAAATTAAATTAATTAATTCTAAATTAACTATTTATAATTAAATTTAAATCGATATTATTATAAGTGTAGATATTACAGGCGATGTCTCATCGCCGCCGTCCTACGGCGTCGGTTCGTAGAGCTCGAGACCAGGAGCGAGGCGGTGCGACATAGGCGGTGCAGAGACCGGTACAGGTGCCATACCGACCTTCAGCTTCCGATCCTTCTCCACGAGTACGACATTCAGAGATACCATCCGCGAATTATAATACCGAGGATGACGATGAGGGCGAGGAGGAGATTGTTGGCCCTGCTACACATGGGGTGGAGGAGGACATAGCTGGACCGTCACGTACCCTGCTACACTTGGGGTGGAGGAGGATGTAGCTGGACCTTCACATACCCCTGCTACACATGGGGTGGAGGAGGACGTAGCTGGACCTTCATGTACCCCTACTGCACATGGGGTGGAGGAGGATGTCACTGGTCTTGACGAGCATATTCCATACGATGACCACGTGGAGGATGCTTTCATCCCGGTCGATAGAGACCGGGTTGTTGCTGACACAGGAGCACCGTTGATTGAGGAGGTGTTGACATGCTACGGTACTCATAGGGCTCGCGGAGTATGGATTGGAGAGGTACATAATTGGATCACAATCGTACAAATTAGCTTAAATTATACTGTAATGAAATTTTTGATTAAATGTAAACCTGTCTATGAAGGAGGACTACAGGAAGCCCGTGATGGCATTGAGGCGAGTGTCGGACATTGGCCATTTGAGGGGGTGAATATCAGATGCTGATAGAGTGGACCCCGATTCTTGGTTTGGTCTGGCGTCTAGGAGCGGTCTTACTGAGTTACTCGACATCTCCTTTGCTGGTGTGGATCATGCTCTGATCCATGTATTTCTCAAGAGATGGCATCCAGAGACCAGTAGTTTTCATCGACCATGGGGTGAGATGACCATTACTCTCCATGATGTTGTTGTTATCATTGGGTTTAGGATTGACGGAGAGGCTATGTTGACACCACTCAGTAGACGGGACCGTAGCATATTGTTGGCTACGGTATTCCGTTTGACTGAGCCCGAGGCAGATGCTCATACTTCTGCGGTGTCTAACGATCTCAGAAGGGCATACGAGATTATTCGTCGATCACCAGACACCCCAACCCATGAGATTGCTTCCGTCTTCCTTCTTTTTTTCTTGGGGTCCACCCTGTTCGTCGATAAGTCGACGAACAAGATCCGACCTTGGTTGATCGATTTTGTCCGAGACCACGACCGCACAGGAGGATTTGCTTGGGGCAACGGAGTCTTGGCATATCTATACTGGTACTCACTACCACAAATGGAACTACTTTAATACGGTCTCTTCTAACGATATTAACAATTATTTTTTGGCCTATTTGTCTTATAGGATGATGGGTGATGCGTTCCGACTTAGGGTGAGGACCATTGGTGGTTGCACATCTCTGTTACAGGTATTATTCTTATTTTAGCTCTGTAATAATTTTGTTCATTTTTTGGAAAATACTAACAATATTAACACTCCTTTTTGTTCAGTTCTGGATAAATGCACATTTCCCCTCGCTTGGGTGTTCTGCGGCCGAGGATCCAGCATTGCACGGAGCACCTCGATGGGCCACGAGACTATCTGTCCCGAGGACACCAGTACATACACTGGAGAGGCTGAGATCCCTACGTACCCAGCTAGACCAGATGAGAGCGGAGGACATCAAGTTTATGCCTTACGGGGACAAAGTTCTAGATTTTCAGGGCGAGTTCAGATTATCCACCTACAGAGGCACGATCCGGATAGGCGACATTGTGGAGCCCTACATGCCTGACAAGGTACTCCGGCAGTTTGGATTTGTGCAGACCATCCCACAGGAGAGGATCGTATCTTACCTAGAGGTTCGTCCAGAGACCGGCAAGGGTTACAAGGTCCGATTCCACTCCGTTGAGGACATATGGGAGAGCAGACACGACGCCACGAGCAGAGTATCACTTGCGGGTCGGATTCCGGCACCTGATCCATGGACTGTATCAGCGGACTACATGGACTGGTTCAGTTCCCGGTGTCACCCGTTTGTTTTACCCTCCTCAGCAGTTCAGATTCCCCCACCGGAGCGCCCCCCTCCAGTTCCAGTTTCAGATAGTAGGGTACGTCATCATTAAATGTAGTCTTTAGATTTGTATCCTTAGTACAATAAGTTATAACACATGTTTGTATCATTGCAGCGTCTACACATACTACAGGCGAGTCTCAGAGATCTCATAGAACGTGGTGGGCCTGTTCCGATTCCAGAGATTCAGAGGATCTATGACGAGTCTATTGCACATCAGACCCCTATTGCACAAACTCGGGTTAGGGCGTCGCAGCCCAGACGTGATTAGTTCAACGTTGATTTTTGTATATGGTTCCTCGTGTTCATGTATATATACTTCGGATGTTATGTTTTTGTGTACTTTTGCGGTGTTTCTATATATATATATTTAGTCATTATATCAATGTTTAATCCTTATATCAATGTTTAACGCATAATATGCACGAATAACATCACGACAAGTCCATCTATTACTTAATAAAGAAGAACAATACAAGATAAAGGAGTTCACATGGATACGAAACAACATCAACACGAAGGAACAACATCTAACTACTCTAATGGGGTTGAATTGACTGATACGGTTCCTGGAGACCCTTCTTTGTACCTCTTTAACCTATCTTCAAAAGGTTTATCCCATCCATTTACGCTTGCATGATGATGATGTTTCCATGAAGGGGACAACATCGGTAATGGTGCATCGGGTTTCAGCCATACCTGCAAAAAGTAGATTCAATGATTTTCTTAAAACAATAGAAATTCATATCGTGGGAAATAAGTTTGTAAAGTAAACAAACTTACAGCTGCATAGTGATTGCCGTTGACATGTGCTATTGCACGAACTTCTGTCGGTGGCTCTTGATTTACCACCGTTGCAGTCATAGGTAAACAAGTCTCGGGACTTCCCCCAAGTACCACCACAACGCAACGATAATACGTTGCGGCTACCAGAGTAATGACTGGTTGCTTAAACCAATTCTCCGGTCCGCATCCTATGTCCTCGGTCCAATAAATAGATTGAAGGACTTGCATCAATAGCTCCATTGGTATGTCGTCTGTTGCCATTAAACGAGGAAAGACGAACAAACATAACAAATACTCACAAGGAAATAACACAAACATGACTAAGAAAATAAATGAGATACTCACGACTTTGTAGAGATCCTTCTTCATGTATAACTCCAATGCCATGTCCCTTCTAATGGTCAAATAATCTTCCTCCGTACTATCCAAAAACAACCGAGCGGAGGGCCTGGATCTATATCAACATGTCCATCGGATTTTACATCTATAGCTTTGAGGATGAATGGTCTCACTACATCCGCAATCTGACCCTTCTTGAAGCGATACACCATTGGTCCTCGAGAGGTAGCTTTCTTGGCACGTGGTTGAGTGCACGAAATTTGTTCCTCTGGTTCGGGCTCCTCAATCTTAATCCCCGTTTCTCGGCCTGATTTTGGTGGACGACCCCGGGGTCGTGGACGTGATGACCCTGGACCATGCTCGAACCCACTAGGATCTCTCTTTGTTGAACGCATACCGTATTTCGTAGGTCTTCCTTTAGTTCGCACTTGTTGTTGCGGTTCCCTCATGTTTGTCATTCCCGGATTTATCATATCCTCATATGCGGAAGCCATCCGCTCAATCTGATCTTTGGTCAACAAATTGTTATTCATCTGCTCCATGAAGTTGTTCAGCGACACAATGTTTGGATCAATGTGGACAACATCATCTGCTATGACCGGATTCACCTTTTCCCAACGTACTTGCCTCCAGTATGGATGAATTTGATCCAAACGAATCGGCATCCGATCCCTAATAGCAATAAAAAAACTCATGTGCACAAGGTAATCCATGGGCTTCCCTCCAATATGAATCGCGACATGTAGTGAGGCTCCTAATTTTCTTCGCCTTCTCAAAGATCTCCAACAACAACTCGAAGCACTCGTTGCTTACTTTGTTTCGGAGCAAATCAAATATTGGAACACGCACATCCAACAACATTCTCTCGCGTGAAGTCTTTATGGATGCTTCAATCTTCCCAATTTGATCGACTACCATTAAGTCGATGTTGTCCACAAGCAATTGAAATCCTTGCATGCTAGAACGCAATGTTCTCTTCAACAAAGAGTGTGCGGACTCACACCTACATATCATTATAGAATCAGTACAATTATTACTATAAGCTTTTAATAAATGTAGGTTTGATATCTTACGTGTTTGTTGTCCTCGTGCCAAAATGAAGATACAAGTCACACCATGCGCGAATAATTGCCTCCTTGTATGGAATCAGCCATGTGGTCTCCAAATACTCCATCAATCCCGGGTAACTTTGTCAAGCAACTTTCATCTCAGCCAAGCGCCTCTCGTAACTCGCCGATGATCGGGATTCAAACAAGGCATTGTATTCTGCTATGAATTTATCTCGTGCTTCCAAGGATCGTGTCACTGCCCATGCGCGATGGTTAATGTTGCACTTGACATGAAATGTGCAAATCATGTGCTTCACATCTGGAAAGACATCTCCTAGTGCACGAATAAGCCCAAGCTCTCTATCCGTCACAATAACTCCCGGTGTAAGATTTCCGCACACATGTCGGAGTCTCCCTAATGCCCACTCCTAGTGATTCGAGTTTTCCTTAGACATGAAGACAAATGCTATTGCGAACGTCTTCCTCGTGCTAGTAATTCCAACGATCTCTAACAACGGCATCTTGTACCTACATATTTTGAGGCACAATCAAGACTCTAATGTCCAATTAAACTAAAATAACAAAAATGTTCATGTAATATGAAGACACTCAAAAACAAAATTATTGTTAACACTTACTCGTTCGTCTTGTATGTCGTGTCCATTACGATCACATAAGGAAATAAGCTGAGAAGATGCCTGGAATCTGGATGCATGATGAAAAAATCTGAAATTTCATCAGATTGTGGACATCTTCTCACATTCACATAGTAACGACGGTTTTGTAAACTGTGTAGTGCTTGTTGTAGTGGGCCTCGTCCTTCGGCTTGTAGCGTCCTGATCTTCAAACCAACATTGTATATTTGTCTCATGGAAGTGACATTGTTGGGATCATCCAGCTTTAGTGACTTCAAAATGTCACCCGGCTTTATACCTGCACCGAGTTCACGTCCGACCTTCCGAAACTGTTTCGGAGTCAATCGGCCAGCAAAACTATGTCCCTTCAATTGCTCGGGAAGTGTATGGTTGTGCACTCCGCATTTAACATGCATCGTCCATTTATCAATTCTGCTTTGTACGCCTTCAAGCTCAAATGAACACCCGTCTTTTATCGATTTACGTGCTCGCCTAGATGATGGCTCAACATCTGGATCAACGTCTTTCTTCTTCCGAGTTGACCCGAAACGTTCGCATGTCAACCGAAACGTCACGAATCCACTCCCATTTCTCCATGATCTACTTGTGACAAACACCATATTCATAGTTTCTCCCATGAAACGAACTCAATCAACCATTGTCTCTCGATCGTAGAAATAACCGTTTATTTCAAACATTCGACTATAATCGGTCCCTTCATCACGTGAATAAATCGGAAGACCCTAATTGAAAATAAATAGAATAAGAATTTGTTTTTTTTCGCTATAACTACAAACTTACAAAAAAATTATTACCTGAAAATGAGAAACAAATTCATCCGGTTGACTGAATTTTGAATCATCGAAAGGCATCAACATCTCTTCATCGTCTTCTGTCGCCATTTTCGCTACCAATTTTTTGGAGAATTTTGGTGAAGTTTATTCACCTCCCTCTTCTATCCCTCTCAATATATAAGGGTTGAATTCAACGGCTATTTTTACAACGTTCGAATTCCAACGGAAATTTCCAACGGCTATTTTTTCGCACGGTAATGATAATTTCCACGGTTACGGTTCCCGGACCCGTCACGGTTCCGGAAACCGTGACCGTGAGAAAATTGCACTACGGTCACGGTTTCCGGAACCGTGACGGGTCCGGGAACCGTAACCGTAGTGCAAAAACACTAGATGACATGTCGTATAGTGGATTGAAAGGCCGAAAAAGATCGGCAGACGTACTAACCGTTATGAAGAGCCACAAAAAAAGAAAAAGAAATACACAAAATACAACATAGACAACCCGAAAGCAAAGGAGGTCTTCAGGAGTCGATCAGATTTGGACTCGCATAAAGTCTGTCTTCGAAGGAAGTACATAGGTAAGAAGCCTGGAAACAACTGTGGACAAATCAGATTTGGGCTCGCACCAGAATCGTCTGGAGTCGATCACAAATTCACGCCCCCTCCTCGACAAACAACTCGAAACGCCACCAAAACAACAACGTCAAACTAAGAAGACGACATAGCAGAACATGAGCGTCTTGTCATAGAAAAGTGTATGACTTTGAAAGGTAGTGAATAATGAAGATCGAGTAGAAGAAAATGCGGGTTTTGCATATTTATTTTTTATCAAATGATATAAATACACATGGGTTTTGAATATTGGGCCAAAAGGCCCAATAGTTTGATGATTTAGTTTGACAAGAATACGGGATTGTTGGTTGTGTGCGATTTTGAACGGATTGAATCCATTTGGAAGACAATAAATTTCCCCTTTAATTGTGTTTACAAGCATTGTTTTGTTTGTTGAGAACCAGAAAGCAGATGAGTTATCTTCATCGTCAAAAAATTGAGAAGCCCAAAGAAAGGAAGAATTGCTCATAATCTGCAAGTCTGAAACTTTGCTATCAAAGTGATTTCATTTCTTCTTCTATTTTCTTCTCAAACACAAGAATAAGAGGGCAATTAGAGATCCATCCATAATGAGTGAAAGAGGAAAAAACTCCAAAAGGTCAAAAATCAGTTGTTCAACCCGATGAATGAAAAGATCTGGACATTTTCTTGAAAAAACGAAGTTTGGGGTCGAATATTCTGATACCAAACATCAACTCTACAAACCTGTTCTTAAACATGCTTGAACAAGGTAAAGGGGGTGATGAAATTTCTATTTGTTGATTGATTTCTTTGGAGGTTTTTCCTTCTCTGTTGTGACATGCATTAATACAGACATTGCTTATTGAAAAAGAAGTGTTGTATAGGAAGACAAATCTTGTTTCATTAGACTCTCTTCAAGTTGTTACAAAAAAAAGAAGAAGAAAGAGACTACAAGAAGCAATGAATCCGACGATGAAGAAATTGTGCTCACTTGGAAGACCTAAATCAGAGCATCTAACTAGGTTTTTCCCCCGTTTATTAGCAGCAACGAGTTGTATAGAGATTTTTCAATGAGTAAGAGGAGGAAGTTGCTTAGTGGATGAACAACTCCAAAGAGATTTTCTCTTAAAAATCTTCCTTTTTAATTTCTTGTCTTTTGGTGATTCTTCATATTATAAAAAAAACAACAGCAGAGGCGTGGATTGAAGTTAGACACGGGGCTCGGGCCGGGTTTTATAAAATTTTTGACCCGTTTATCCGGACCTGAGGTGGACCGAAACCGGATGGTGGGCCTACAATGGTCTCTGGGTACCCGTTTTATTTTTTTAAAATAAATAAATAACTGTCTTAAATATAAATTTTATTTATAAATAAAATATATTTAAGATATTATATGTAATATACATTAAATTTATGATAATTATGCTAAATATTCTATAATTATGATTAATATTTTCAATATATACAATTTAATATATTTTTGTATTTTTATACGGACCGGTTGTCCGGGTTTTCAGCCTAGTCGGGCCTAGAGTTGTGCCCGTACCCGGCCTGACGGTTTTTTCGGGCCGGACTTTTTGGCCCCGTCGGGCTTCCTCCATAGTTCATACCCACCCGTTTTTCCGGACGGGTTGCTTGGATATGATCAGGTTTATTTGTAGTTGTGTAGATTATTTTAGTATATAAAAACGTTTCTTTAAATAATAAAAAGGTTATAAATCAAATAAATTAAATTGTATGAATTATAAATTAAATTTATCTATCTATTCATACCCATTTTACATGCATTTAATATATTTTTAAAATTTTATATTTTACCTATGAAGATAAAAACAAAATTTCAAATTTCAAAATTTTAAGAATTCATCCATAAAATATAATTTTAGTTCATAATTATTTTTAGTATTATTAATTATTATTTAATTAATAATAAAAATAAAATAAGTATAATATAATATGATTTGTTAAGAACCCATGGAGTGTTCTATGATATTGTTATTTATTGTATCATTATATCAGGTTGTGCACTAGACTCAATCATCTATTGTGTTTCCATAAGTGTATTAAGCATATTCATGTTCAACCCTACTAGAGACGCCAACAAGTAAAGAAATACTTTTCTAAATATGTCTCTGGCAACAATTTGAGTATGGTCACCATGACTCTAAAAATGAGTTTGGTGACTATATAGACTTTGATTATGCAAGCAAAAAAGGGTAATAGGAGGTGCAAAACTACTCACTGTATACATATATAGGCTGGAAAGTATTCTCTTGAAATATACAACAATAATTAATTGTTGTTGTATCCTTCACCGAAGCTAAGGAGGTTGTTGCACCGAGCCATCCAAAGAAGTTGCAATGCCTCACAAATACACTGCAAATATATTCCTACTTTAAATGTGATAGTCAAAGTGCAATTTATTTTTCGAAATACCTCGTATAGTGTTAAAGTCCAATATGGAATATTGCACTGGGTTGTGTCTTACAAACAAAGATATGCATAATACGACAAATCTTATATACTAACTCCGTAACCAATCTACCGATTTAAAATATAAAAAGTTTATTTTCTCCAACGTATCTTATTAGTGTAACTAGGAAAGTAAATTTAGTTGACACTTATACAAAGTGTTCTATCATTACATTCTCTTTGTAATTAACCCACAATCATGCAATGATAGTCATCTCAAAGTGTTCTTATTTATCAAATCAATAAAAACGTATTACAAAATGTACATAATTTATTTCTTCATCTTCTTCTCAAAGTTTTACCTTCCCCTCGCTTCTTTTCAAATCTAATCTATTTCGAAAATCTATTATATTTTAAACTTTCTTGATGTTCATATAACCATTGTTTTATCTCTATTTCTTCTTAGTATATTGGAACAAACGTTTCCTCTTGAGATCCAGTAAAATAGGGTTTACCTGTATTCCGTTACTTAATTCTATTGTTCTTTATTTAATTTAAGTTCTATTTATAAAAAAAAAAGATTACAGGGGTGGTTCAGGTATATGAGATTAATGGGGTATGAAATATTTCGGATTTTGCCCTTCAGTTTTATAATTTTTTAACATTTGTCCAAAACCGTCAAATTCTTTAAATAAGGTTAATGAACCCTTAGTTTTAGAGTTTGAAAAAAAAAAAGAAAACAAAATAAAAAAGCAAAGAAATGAAAATCGATTGAAAGATCTATGTATTGTGAATAAGCAAGCATTTCCATGGAAGAAATTGAAAGAGAAAAACATTCACATTTATAAAGAAGAAGAACATCAATAGAGATTATTGGGTGCAAAATGTGAGAGGTGAGAGGTTTGAATTTGAAACCTTGTAACAAACACACAAGTGCAACATTTGTTCAACCGTTATAATTAAAGAGGCAAAAGAAACAAACAGTGTGAAAGGTGTGAAAGTTCGGACTGATATGAGTTCATTTTCGATTGATTAGCGAGGGAGAATGGATTGGGGGGAGTTTTTAATGGAGATTTTAATTCCTCAACCTCGATCGAAAGAACTCTGTGATCAATTTCATTAAAATCTGTTTGGTGTCCTCAATGTTTTATCATTTTCGATTGGTGACCAACAAGTTTCATTAATCCAGTTGGTACCCTTGAGGTTTATAAAATGTCCGTTTCATGCCCAATTTTTAGATGTCCGTTAGTTACAATATTTTTCCGTTAGTGGTATTTAAAACAATAAAAATGAAAAGAAAGAAATTAACATAATTAACTGGATATTTGTCTTCCCTTCGCAATAACCTTGGACACCTGGTTCTTCGATACATCCCTCGCTCAAATACAATTCTCTTGGATTTGCTCGATCTTCTTCGAGCCGAATTCAGGTAACTTCTCTTCCTCTTCAACAGTTTCTTTTCTTCTTCAAAAAATTTGCTTTCATTCTTAAACCCTAAATTTCTATTTGATAAACGCTACTCTAGAAACTAAATCACTATTTTGGAACACCAAAGAGCTATAACATCATGCATTAAGACAGTAGTGAGAAACAATTCAAATCTTCAAAGGATGACAGTGAAAGTCCTAGTAGATCAACAATGTGACATGAAGCGGTTGAGTAAAAATTGAATCAGGCCCAACATAACATGTTTCTCTCAAATATTGAACAAATAAACTAAATTAATCCATGCTTATGCAAATTTTTTTTTGAACTAGTCTAAAAAAGAAACTGAATCAATACAAGTATCAGAAGAAATTGAACCAGTCCAAACATAAAAGCACTATCAATCTCAAAGTCTACAAAAATTGAATAAACCCAATACATAAATTGAGTTAGTCCAAACATCTCAATAATTTTTATGGTTCCCTCAAAATCAAAAATCAAAAACAGAAACTAAAGCGCAAAGAATTGGGCATACATATTGACCATGATTTCAAAGTATATCTTCTGCATTAGAAAGATAATTGACTTTGATTTCAACGACAAAGGCTGAGGACTAGTGAAAAAATTAGGGTTTTAGTGAGTAGCCTGATTTCGAAGAGACTAATCTACATCATGAAATTAGAGTAAACGAGAGCAACCTCCAGGATAGTCTTGAGCAATGGCGATAAGTAACCACAACAAGTATCGTGTTTGTTTCCCTCATTTTCAAAATTGTAATTTTTCTTTTCCTCCTTTTGAATTACAAAAGATGACGGAAAAATGTTAACAATCTAACAACCATCCAAAGATTGGGCACGGAAAGGACTTATATTAAATCCTAAGGGCACCAACCGGAAATATGAAACTTGATGGGCACCAACCGAAAAAGCCGAAACTTCGAGGGTACCAAACGGAATTTCTCTTAATTAAAATTGAGGTGGAGGAGATGGGAAGAAGGGTAATAAAATGCGCATCATTTATTCTCAATTTGAAAAAGTGGATCTCAGTCTTAGATTTTTCAATCAGAATTTTCATTTTTTTTTACTCTAAACTAATGGTTCATGAACCTTGGTTAGTAAATTGACGGTTTTGGACAAATGTAGGAAAATTGTAAACTATGGGATAAAATCTAAGCTCAGTAAAATTGATGGACAAAATCCGAAATACCCGTACCACAATACCAACCGAATTTCCCAAAATTTTAAAATATTTCAACCTACATTAGAGTATGGGGATAAATGAGACTTAAATGAGAATTATAATTTCCGGTAGTGTTTACAGAAACACAGCTGCTGTTTGTGTTACATTTAAAACTACAGTTGATCATCACCGAATCCCAACTTGACACCGGAGAGTCCATTGTAAATTGATTGCTATTAGCCTGAAATACTATTTTGACTATTGATTGTAAGTTTCTAAAAACCCGAAGGATAAATTAGAATCAACTCTTCTTGCCCTCTTCACCGCCTTCTCCCAAGTATGCCTTCTTCCTGTCATCAGCCCCGACGATGAGACAAATGACAAGGAAGCAGGTGGCGTAGATGGCGTGCACCCTCCAGGTTGTCTTAGGCGGCTGATGCAGCACCATCCTGTGAAACACCGTCATGTAGTAATGCAACCCGACAGCGAAGCCCAAAACAATCTGGGCAAAGCCCAATAGCTTTAAGCGCGGCCCAGTATGAGTGGAAAACACCAAGACGAGATACATGAAGAGCAAAAGGAGATAGAAGACGTATCCAAGGGTCTGAAGCAGCTGCAGCCAAACGTAGGTGGACTGCGAAGTAGCGTAGAAAAACCTCAATGGCTCTAGCCCCGTGATGAGCGAGGATAAGCAGAGGATGGAGAAGTAAATGGAGAGGTAGACCTGGATAAAGATGAGAAGCCTCTGGAGAGAGAAGTAGGCTCTTATGCGATTGAAGAGGACAGAGACTACTAAGAAGGGGATGATGATGATGAAGGCCAAGGAGGTGGCGGTGGCTACCGTTTGAGCGTATTCGTTGCCGACGTAGGGTTTGAATCCTTTAGTGATTTCCTTGGTTGCCTTTGAGAAGTAGGTTTTGGATGAGGATGAGATTCTCTTCAGGTCTGGGACGATCGTTTGGTGGAATTTGGCAGGGAGATGTGCGAATTCTGAAACCAGATCGTCGTTGTCATCGGCGAGATTGTGAATCCAGTCAGGTTGCGTTGGGGTTTTGATGTTTTGCTGCTTCTTGGGAATCTCATTTTGAATGTTCTTCTTATTCTTGGCTTCATCCTCATCATCGCCTCCCTTGTTCTTGTTCTTGTTCTTCTTCTTCTTTGAGATGGGATTTGGTCTGAGCAGATCGGACGATTTGTTTGGATGGTGAGTAGGGTTGAGGAGTGTAGTTTTGTTCTTTTTGGTATTCAAAAGCAACGGCTGTTGATGTTGTGATACTAGATGTTTATCTTGGAGTAGTCTTCTGTGGGTTTGTGGCGAAGGTGAAGACGCAGATACAAGGAGGAATGTAAAGAGGAGTAGGCTTATACAAGCAGTAGCAATAGTAGAGGCCATGTAGGATGAATGTAGTAGTGGGAAGTGCAGTATAACCCTGTTTCTTATTTGAAATTTGATTCAGGGGATGAGGAACTGGGGTTGTATGTATATAAGGAGGAGGGAGTGCGAATTCATCATTATATATTCAAAAGATTATTGCGTAAACATATTATTTTAGTTATGAATTTGTAGTATAGGTAATTATTGTAGAGGTCAAAATAGAAGGGAAGATTGCAATTTAGTAACGGTAGCAAGTGTATGCAGAGCCACGCCCTTTGATGTTCACGTTTTTCATCCATTTCCAAAAACCCAATAATGTGTTCACACACAAGAAATTGGATAGTAACCAATTACAAAACAATTCAGTTATAACTTATAAGCGTCAATATTCTTTATATTACAGCATCCTCGAATCCCATCGTAATCATTCACTCCTAATATGTTATGTTACATGTCCTACAGTTTATTTATGATGTTTCGAATAGAATTTTGGAATTATTATTGTATATTTATTTATGAATTGTAAATAGTAGAATGTAGAGTGCGGTGTGGTAGAAAAGTAGATGGTAAATGATTCCATTGGAGAATTGATGTGAATGGGGGATGGTTGCTTGCCAATTGCCATTCGCCCATTCCGTATATGATACATGTGTCGTGTCGTGGTGTCGGTGAGAAATTCAGCGGGAGTAGCACTTTCACAGGGTCAAACTCCCTCACCGTCATTTGGCCAAACCTTATTGACTGCAAGTGTGGACTGGAGGAGGATGACCAACTTTCCTTGACTTGCTTTCTCATTTTTTTGGGTTTCTGCTACATTACTAACCAATCAGAATTCAACTCTTTTTTTTTTTTTGTCTATCAGTATATGAGGTTAACTTAACCCACTAGTACCCTCCATACTTAAGGGACAAAACAATAACGTTTCTGGTGCACTAAATGGACCTAATACCTAAGGTATTTTCGGTATAATAAATACATCATAAATCGCTTTGAAAACCAAAGTTTCTGGTGCACTAGATGTAATATATGATCCAATCTAAATCGAATGTCCAACCCTAAGTTGGGGTAACACTCATTTTTCTCTTGTTTTGCATGAATGTGTGTACTTTGTAATCAGTAAATTCATAAATTTAAAAACCAAAGAAGAAAGACATTACTTCGTAGTAAGTAACGGATGTCTTCGGAAGGTCATTCATTCAAAGTGTTAAAGAGCGTAGAAAAGTCAAAACATCGCTGATAAAACAAAGATGATAAACATCAAACAACATTCACTAATTTTCCTTTCATCAAAATAAATCAGAGCGTAAAGTTTAATGGGTAGAAGATGCAATAATAACTTAGAAACTGACCTTAGACAAAATTGAATGGACGTCAGGTACCAATCTATTTTTCTGAAGCATGAATGAATTGTCATATGTTGAAACTCATTTTGTTGGTGATTTTCTAGAATTAGAAATATAAAATTTGTATAGTTGAATCGATTTCAATGTTTACGAAGCAGGAGAAAAGTGCAAATCTCTTAATTTTTTTAGAATTGAAATAGCGGTTGAACTTATTTTGTTTTTCAGTTTTAAAAAGAAAGCATTTTGATAAGAGAGAAATAAATTACGATTTGAGGTTATATAATAATTAGTTTTGTAATATTTTAATTTGCGGTTACTTATACAATATCCAACTTTGTGTAAGAAAATATCCGGTGGAATAAACCAGAAAAAGAAGCCATCAAGCTAAATTTTGATGGCTCAAAAAAAAGATTCGGGAAGTTCTGTCTATAGATTTATCCATAGAGATCATAATGTTATGACAGTTTCTCTTGGCTATGGGAGATGTGGAAACATATCGGCCCAACATGCCGAAGCATGTGCACTAAGAGAATGCCTTGTTAGAGCTTATGATCTTGGGATCAAAAATCTTGAGATTAAAGGAGATTGCCTTTTGGTCATTAACTCTGTTAATCGGAGTTGAAAACCTCATTGGGAGCTGGATCTGATTCTGTCTGATATTTCATCCATTCTTTTGGGCTTCTATCTAGTGTAGATCCGGCACATGTTTAGGGAACTAAATGGTGTTGCTGACGTGCTTGTAGTGTTGGGACATGATTGTCTTCGCCCATCCTGTTCGTCCACTGCGTTAGTTGACGATCTCATTCAAAAGGATGCTATAGGAAAAAGAGTCTCGAGGAGATAATTTTTCCAAACGGCTTATCTTATAGTATAAAAAATAAAAATAAAAAAACTTTTTGTGTAGGTAAGTAATAGATATTTCCAAAAAATAACGGGCATCTTTTTCTGGGCTTCCTGTTCTGTGCGTTCATCAGTGGACTCTCAGCGTTTGACTAGCTAGCCCATTCTGTAAACTGACCCAGCTGATCTATCAGCCCATACAATTTAACAGCAGACTCGCCACTTTTTTTTCTTTCCCTTTTTTTATATTTAATTTTTTGAATACAGTGCTGTAGATTACCGCCCAAGAAAGCTCTCACACAATGAGACAAGTGGGTTGTTACTTCCTGCTTCCCCTGTTTGTTCTCCTTTGAATTGTTCTTCATCTCTTGAATCTTGATCGCACACATTTCAACAGACTTCGTTCGTTCAATTCCCTTTCCGCAACCGAAGCTCCATGATGAAACATTTGTTACTTTCTCTTAGACGTCGCTGCACCCAGAAGTTCGCTTCATTTCGTGGGTTAGTTCCCCTCTTTCCTACTAATTCGACGCTCCATTTTTGACCTTTTTAATATCTTCGTGTTTCAGTCATGTGATTAATGTTTGTAATGCATGATTGTGGATTTTATTTGAGCGCTAATTTAGGGAATTCCCTGGAAAAAAGTATCTTTTGGTGAATTTGATAGTTGAACTTATATTGCTGGCGAAATGATTCCGGTCGAACAAAACCTAATAATTTTGTACTCAGTTGTAAATAAACCGCCATTATATCGTAAGTAAGATGTGTAAATACTCAGAATTTCTGCTGAAATGTATCCCAATCGAATAGTTTCCGGTACTGTTTGTAGTTTGGCATTCTAATTTTATATTGTCCTTGTCAACATGGTTCAAGCCTGTTGATACATCATGCATCGATGAAATTTAACCGCGTCAGAAGCATTGTGAATCATGCGATTTTTAGAACACTGGCCGTCTTCCATAACAACTTTGCATGTGTCAGTATATTGTTCGAACGGGAGAAACTTGATGGTGCCGGTATGAATTGAATATGCATTTGGTACATCTGGAAGAATTTAAGTGACGCTGTGTTCTGTCGTTTTGTGTTTAGTGCTCCATTCTTTTGTCTAATTCTATTTTGGTAAGAATTCAACTCACTCTGCCCATGGACATACATAACCAATTTTGGTGAATCAGGTAAGTCTGTGTGTGTTTGTTGTTGTTGTGTGTTTGATTGTTTCTGTCATCATTCTCAGGTCTGCTATAATAGATCACATTCTATCTAAGATCCTAGAAAATCGACATGCCACTGTGTTATTCATTTTGAAGTGTGTAGGAGGCGAATTGAGTGAAACAAAGAAGTGGAAAGAGAGAAAATTATCTTTAGCTGAAAATCTAGGAAAAAAAGTTACGTCTTGTCAACTATAATAATCTCTGTTGTGCTTCAAGAACTTAGCTCTTTTATTCCATCCACAAAATATCTTAACCAAGTTCTCACTCAATGCAACAGTTCTCAGTACCATACAAATGGAAGGTCATCTGGAGATACCGATCTGATCAGAAAGGGCTCTAGTCAACTGTGGAAGGTCATCTGGCAGAAAAACTAGCTCTAATGTTTTATCTTATCTCATTGTACTGAGCTGTAACTCCAAATATTTCTTAATTTTTGACATGCCTTTGAAATGTTTCTAAATCTACCGTTTCTGTTTGATACTGACCTGCAGCCAACTGCCTTTCTTGGAGCCGTAGCTGGGTTTGCTTATTACCTTCATGGTAATCATGTGCAGAGATCCATCCCAACAGGTAAGAGTGTAAGATCTAATAAAGGTGTTGTGATCTTTCAACGAGTTACTTCAGAAATAGAGAGAAGAAGAGAGACAAGACGTTTTGTGGTTTTGCTGCACAAACCTTGCAGTCAGGGTTTTCAATATACTTTGGTGGATAATGAATACAACCCTAACCTATCTATTTATAACTATAAATAGATAGAGTCCTATAAAAAAAATAGAATCCTACAAATAGATAGAATCCTCCACGGGGGGCTCCGCCCCCCGCACCCCCTGTCGCCCCGGGCCCATTAATCCATGGGCCCAAAATATGTTTCCCCTGGCCCATTGTATCAGTATACCTAGATTTATTGTCTTATTATAACAATCTCCACCTAGACAACATAATCTAATACAAAAATTTGGAAACACATATACAACTCCAGAATCTTGTCGCCAGATCCTCCTTGTTTCCCTTGACAGGGGGCTTTCTCACTCATCTAACAACGAGTGACATGAACCAAATCCAAGCAATGCTTGAATTTGTCTGCGGTAACCGGTTTGGTCATCATATCAGCTGCATTCTGAGAAGTGTGTACCTTCTCCAGGATGATCTCACCAGAAGCTACTAGCTCTCTAATCTTGTGAAATAAAAATCTCACATCAATATGTTTAGTCCGAGCATGGTACACCTGATTCTTAGCTAGATATATAGCACTCTGACTATCACAATGTACCTCAACTCCACCTTGCTCAACACTCAGTTCCTCTACAATTCCTCTAATCCACAGAGCCTCCTTAGCCGCCTCTGCTAAAGCCATGTACTCTGCCTCAGTTGTAAACAAGGCTACTACAGACTGCAAAACTGATCTCCAACATATAGGCCCCCCAACAAGAGTAAAGACATACCCTGTAGTGGACCTCCGGTTGTCAAGATCACCGGCATAGTCTGAATCAACATACCCTACAACTGAAGGATCTCCTTCCTGGCCACCAAACATAATTCCACGGTCAGCAGTACCCCTCAAATACCTGAGTATCCACTTGACGGCCGCCTAGTGTTCTCTCCCAGGATTAGACATATACTTGCTCACTTGGCTAACAGCTTGGGCCAAATCAGGTCTTGTACACACCATAGCATACATCAAGCAACCAACTGCACTTGCATAAGGAACTTTGGACATATCTTTGATTTCTCCATCAGACTTTGGACACTGAGCTGAGGAGAGCTTGAAGTGATTCGCTAGAGGAGTGCTGACAGATTTGGAGTTGGCCATATCGAATCTATCAAGCACTTTCTCAATATAAGTCTTCTGAGATAACCATAACCTCCCAGAACTTCTCTCCCTGCGAATCACCATACCAAGGATCTTATTTGCAACACCAAGATCCTTCATGTCAAATTCCTTGCTCAACAAGGTTTTCAACTCAACAACATCATCAATATTCTTTCCAGCAATCAGCATGTCATCAACATATAATAGCAAGTATAAGGGTGATCCATCATCCAAATATTTCACATAAACACAACAATCATACTCACATCTCTGGTAGCCTATCCGAAACATGTAAGAGTCAAACCTCTTGTACCATTGCCTAGGAGCTTGCTTCAGACCATACAATGACTTTGTCAACTTGCATACAAGTTTCTCCTCTTCCGGATGGACAAAACCCTCTGGTTGCTCCATGTAGATCTCCTCCTCCAAATCACCATGAAGGAAAGCTGTTTTCACATCCATCTGCTCCAGATGCAAATCTCAGCTAGCTACCAATGCCAACACCAATCTGATAGACGTGTGTCGGACCACAGGAGAAAAAATTTCGTCATAATCAATCCCCTTCTTCTGTGAGTAACCCTTTGCTACTAGTCGTGCCTTGTACCTTATGCCTTCTTTCTCTGAGATGTCTTGTTTCTTCTTGAACACCCATTTGCATCCTATTGCCCTCTTACCTGCTGGAAGAGGAACCAGCTCCCACGTCCTGTTCTTATGGAGAGATTCCATCTCCTCAGCCATAGCACCTACCCATCCTTCTTTCTCCTGACTATGAGTAGCCTCTCGAAAGTTGGATGGATCATCTATGCCAATGACTAGAGCATAATTAACCATCTCCTCAAAACCTATCTTATAGGGGCCCTTGTGATGCGTCTGCTTCTGCCAGAAACAAGACTCTCAACCTGTTGTTGATCTACATCATGCTCACCACCTGTTGGTGTAGGTGTGCTAGAATCTGAAAGCTCCACCTCCACTGCTGATCTGGATTCAGTCTCTGTAGCTGCAGGTTTCCCAACTTCCTTGGCATGTAGAAGCATTGCCTGCTCATCAAATACAGCATCTCGACTGATCATCCGTTTCTTTGCAACAGGATCCCAAAACTTGAAACCCTTCACACCTTTCTCATAACCTAGAAAAATGCACTTCTTAGACTTTGCATCCAGCTTTGTTCGCTCATCACTTGGAATCAACACATATGCTGGACTGCCAAAAATCTTCAAATTTGATAAGTCTAAATCAGAACCAGTCCATACCTCCTCTGAAACCTTCCCGTCAAGAGAAGTCCGGGGTGATCTATTTATCAAATAGACCGCCATGCTCACTGCCTCTGCCCAGAATTGCTTTGGAAGCCCTGCATTCAATCTAAGACACCGTGCTTTTTCTGCAATGGACCGATTCATCCTCTAAGAAACACCATTCTGCTGTGGTGTCTTCCGCACTGTATAATGTCTCTGAATGCCATGCTCACCACAAAAACTCTGAAACAGAGAATCCGTGTACTCTGTCCCATTATCAGATCTCAAATACTTCACTTTCCTCCCTGTCTGATTTTCCACTTCCGCCTTCCATAGCTTGAACTTGCTAAAGACTTCAGATTTATACTTTAGAAAATACACCTAGACCTTCCTTGAATAATCATCAATGAAAGTGACATAATACCTAGATCCTCCTAGGGACGACACCTGAGTTGGTCCCCACACATCAGAATGCACATAATCAAGAATTCCACCTGTGTTGTGCTGACCTGTCTTAAAAGACACCTTGGATTGTTTTCCCATCACGCAAAACTTGCAGAAGTCGATCTTACAACTCTTCACACCATCCAGGAGACCTCGCTTGTGAAGCTCAATCATCCCCCTTTCGCCAATGTGACCCAGGCGCATATGCCACAGAGTTGTGTAATCTGTCTCAGAAGCCACGACTGCAACTCCACCTACAACGGTACTCCCTACCAACCGGTAGATATTACCCGATGTAATTTGCCCCTTCATAACTGTCATTGCCCCCTTGCTCACCTTTACACATTCCTTTTCTGTTTTAAAACAGAACCCTTTTACATGTAAAGTCCCCAAGGAAATCAGATTTTTCTTTAGAGTTGGAATGTGACACACGTCAATCAATGTTCGAATCACACCATCGTGCATCCTCACCTTTATTTGCCCAATGCCAACTACATCACAAGCCTTGTTGTCTCCTAATCGGACGGAGCCAAAAGTTCCAGACTTGTACGTCTCAAACCAATCTCTATTCGGAGTCATGTGAAAACGAACATCCCGTATCCATGATCCATACATCTGAGTAGTTGCCTGACTTCACAGAGAGCATATCAGAATCTGCACCATCTAAGTCATCTTTCTGCACCACGTTTGCTGATCTTGAAGATTCCTCTGACTTCTTATCTTCGTACTTTCTTCTTCCTGGCAGGACAATCACGTTTGAAGTGACCCTCCTCCTTGCAGAAGTAACAAGTTACTGGCTTTTTACCCTTGGACTTAGACCTGGATTGCTTGTTGCTTCCTTTCTTGCTTCTCTTTCGTCCTCCCTCCTATCCCTGGTTGCTTCTAACATACAACCCTTCGCTTTGAGAACTCTCACTGGTATGTTGTCGTCGTTCGGCTTGTGAAAGCAACCGCTGTTGACACCGTATCAAGACTTATCTCGTCTTTCCCACACGTCAACGTCATCACCAGATTCTCATATGAAGAGGGTAGAGAAACATAGCAAGATCATAGCTTTATCTTCATCTCCAAGTTTTACATCCACCGAGCCAAATCCCCAATAATTTGATTGAAAATATTCACGTGTTTTACCAAGTCAGAACCTTCCACCATTTTCAACCCATACAATTTTTGTTTGAGATACAATTTGCTAGACAAAGATTTTGACATATACCGTTTCTCCAATTTGGAGTCCAAATCTCTTGACAAGATTTGAGATCAATAACGTGGTATATTACCTCGTTTGCCAAACAGAGCCGAATGACCGACGCTGCCTTCTCCTGCATCTCCTCCCATTCATCGTCTTTCAACGACTCCGGTTTTGTCTCCTTCAGGGCCTTCAACATCCCCTGCTGCGTTAGCAGATCCTTAACTCGTCGCTGCCAAAGACCGAAGTTTCCAGTTCCGTTGAATCGCGCGAAACCTCAAATTTTGCAACGGAACTCATCGACAACCTTGCTCTGATACCAATTGTTGTGATCTTTCAACGATTACTTCAGAATAGAGAGAAGAAGAGAAGACAAGACATTTTGTGTTTTGCTGCACAAACCTTGTAGCCAGGGTTTTCAAATATACTTTGGTGGATAATGAATACAACCCTACACCTATCTATTTATAACCATAAATAGATAGAATCTCTATTAATAGATAGTCCTATAAATAATAATCCTACAAATAGATAGAATTCCTTATAAATAGATAGGATTCTATAAATAGATAGAATCCTCCGTGGGCTAAGCCCCCGCACCCCCTGTCGCCCCGGGCCCATTAATCCATGGGCCAAAATATGTTTCCCCCTGGCCATTGTATCAGTATACCTAGATTTATTGTCTTATTATAACAAAACCAAAGAGTAAGACTGCTAATTATAATATTCCCGCGTAGACATCACCCACAATTTGTGTCATGCGTATTGTTCATCACGTGAAGTGGGAGATTGTAAACCTAATCCAAAAAGGGACCTTAACAAAGATAATATGTGATAGTTGTTCCCTCTCCAAGATGTTTAATGCAAGCAACGATTTGTCAAAAGACCAACAACGCTCGATCCATATCCTCCACTGCAAAAACTAGGAAACAAACAAATTTTGACGTATCCACGAACACGTTTTTCAACCGCCACCACCCTTTATAGTAGCCTTGAGTTCATAATCATCAAACGTCGTGGTGTTAACAAACTACCAACCGACGTAATGGTGCCATGATCCTGACTTGTCCCCGTAATGTTCACTGGAATCGACAAAGGAACCGCCTCCTCTCAATCGACTACCCGCATTCAAATTATTTGGCAAGAAAAATCCATCATCAAATACTAGGTATGTCATCCCAAATGAACCCCAGCGTGATTGAGACGCATAAAATAATCACCATATACTTGTTGACCCTTTGGAAGAGCCTTCAAATGGCATTCCAAGTCCATATGACCAGTTCGACAATAAGAGTAACACACGTTTGTTAGTTGGTCATACTTAATCTCAACCCCAAATCATTGAAGCAAACAATTGTAACAACAAACCTCGACATAACGGCTTTGTCAAGTCCATTTTCACCCTTAACTACAAAATCCAATGCAAACCAAGAGTAAGACTCCTAACATTATAACATTCCCCCCGTAGACATCACCCACAATTTGTGTCATTGTATTGTTCATCACGTGAAGTGGGAGATTGTAAACCCTAATTCCAAAAAGGGCGGGACCTTAACAAAGATAATATGTGATAGTTGTTCCCCTCCAAGATATTTAAGGCAAGCAACGATTTGTCAAAAAGACCAACAACGCTCGATCCATATCCTCCCCTGCAACAAACTAGGAAACAAACATATTTTGAAGTATCTCACGAACCCGTTTTTCAACCGCCATCACCCTTTATAGTAGCCTTGAGTTCATAAGCATCAAAGGTCGTGGTGTTAACAAACTACCAACCGACGTAATGGTTCCATGATCCTGACTTGTCCCCGTAATGTTCATTGGAATCGACAAAGGAACCGCCTCCTCTTCAATGAGAATTATGTTCCGTTTTGATGTAGACATAGTCTCATCGTAGGTTAATTCATAAACACGTTGCTCTTAGTTATCTTCTTTCACATTCTCCTCTATTATGGAGATTTTTGGTGTCCACAACTGCCAAGTTAGATTTCATACTTTACACTAATATAGATTTAATCTTCTAATCTTAGCAATCACATAGCATCGCCAAAGACACCCAGTACACGTACATATAGGATAGCTCCTTGTTATGTATTTTGTTATCTCTTGTGTAGCTTTCTTCGTTCAATGCGGAATTATTGCACTTTTACTAATTGTATTTATTCGGTCCGTTAATCACGTACTATGATTTTCACACAATAGTGGATAACTCATTGTTATCACTAGTACAAATATAGGCTCTCTCGGGTAATTTTTCAAGGGTTAAAAAAAATCCTTGTAATCTGAAAACACTCTTGGGTATTTTTTATATAACCCTGAAAGCATATTTTTTTTATTTTAATTCTAATTTTTTAAAATAAACTCTCATAACCCCCTAAAAAAATTCTCGTTTAGTTAAGACTTAAGACTGAACCCCGCCTCTTTTTATTTTCAAAGACTAATCCGTCAAATTTCATTTTATTACTTTTTTTTTCACCTCAAACCTTAACTCGCTTCACACTTCTCCTCAAGCCCTAACTCTGCCTCACTTCTCCCACCCGCCTCTGAATCTTCGTCATTCAATTTTTGTTTCGCTTTGCCGCTAGTCGCCGCTGTTGAGCTTCTTCCTCACTCAACATTCCGCTGGTCGCCGTCCTCAAGTCTGCCTGCCCGGCCACCGTCTCATGTGTCGATGCTCTTGCCTTCGCGGCCTGTGACTCCTCCTCCATCCTGGGCGACATCTATTCCTCAATCCCCTCCGACTAGCACAACGGCCGCATATCTTGCCAATCGGAGCCGATCTAAAACCTTCCGGTCCCAAATTTCAACTTCCAACAACTCAAATCCATCGTCTCTAACAAAGACCTCTTACTCTTTGACATGGTCACTCTTTCCGACGCCCATTCAATCGATCATTCTCACGAATTCCCCTTGACGCCATGGTGCTTGGCTGCTAGTACGTTTTGCCCTTCAACACCTATTAATTTTGTATAACCTGGTGCTTTTTGAAGTTGATAATTGGAGATTGAATGATTAGGGCTTATTTGTGTGATTTTCATGATAAATGTGACATGATAATTAAGATTGAATAAAGTCCAATGTTTTTGCCACAATAAGATTTTGCTATTGGGTTACTCGATTTTTCAAGTTGAATGGTTTATTGGATGGTTTCTGATTTGACTTAAGAAAATTGTTCAAGTTAAATGGTATGTTGGTTCTTCACTTAAGAAAATTTGAAAGGTGTAAGTTGATTATTGCTCTCAAACTGATTTGATTATAGTTGTTCACATTATTTTTTTCAACTTACTTCCTATTTGAATTCTTAGTCAGCGATTTGTTCGATCACAATATGCATTTAATCCAATATTTAATTTTTTATTATGACTTATCTGTTGTTGCGCTAGACATGAGATCTTAACTTTTTGCACCTATGGTCTAGAATAAAATTGGCATATCTAATTAAAGAAGCATATCATCCTTTTGTTAATGCAGTAAGCCACACTTTTACTACACATTTTTAGACTAATGGTGATATAATCATTAAGCTTGATTGCGTTATACATCCAATGTTACTTAGTCTCTTTGAGGTTGATTGATATGCAGGTAACTAACACAATTTTGCAAAATGTTGATATAATCATTAAGCCACACTTTTGCACCCATGTATCTTTTCTATGTTAGACGTGCAGGTAACTAACACAGTTTTGCAAAATGTGAAACTTGTCAATTCAAAAGGAATCCAATGTTACTTAGTCTCTGTGAGGTTGGTTGATATTGCACATCCCATTCCTAG
This sequence comes from Fagopyrum tataricum, assembly GCA_002319775.1. Lineage (NCBI taxonomy): Eukaryota > Viridiplantae > Streptophyta > Magnoliopsida > Caryophyllales > Polygonaceae > Fagopyrum > Fagopyrum tataricum. The sequence continues at coordinate 33,191 of NCTC01003613.1, forward strand.
TTACTTTGTTTGTTCTTTAACCTTTCAGGTGATATGTAAGGTACTTGTAGAGTTCACTTCTAACTAACTTATATGATGACTGATTGCATCACTATATTGCTGATGTCTCTACTATCTTCTGAGTTCATTTCAGGGGCCACTGGTGGTGCAATGGATGCTGGAAATTTGTTGAAACCAATGTTAGGTCGTGGTGAGCTCCGATGTATAGGTGCAACAATTTCAAACGAGTATAGGAAATATATATAGAAGGATCCAGCTCTTGAGCGTAGATTTCAACAGGTTTTTTGTGGTCAGCCAGCTGTTGAAGATACAATTTTAATTCTCCGTGGGATTTACATGAGAGGATATGAACTCCATCATGCATGGTGTCAAGATATCAAACATTGTTGTTTGTCTCGGCCGCTGTTCTAGCAGATCGTTATATCCACTGAGCGCTTTTTGCCTGATAAAGGCAAGGTCTTTCTGTCTCTGATATTGTTGATTTCAAATTCTTATCAAATAGGGATACAACTGGAGGTTAAGTTTACTGTCAAGAAAGTTTAGGGGGACCAAGAATTAATCCATTTATAAAAATCTTTTGAAAATAAGGAATTTTCACCATCCACTATTGACATAATTTACTGATTTTTTTTTACTGCGTATCTTTTTTATAATTCAATGGGTGAACAGAAGCTAACTATATGCTTAGTATTTGGATATGCTTTAGAATTTGCATTATTTCTGCAAGTCAATTTGATCTTTAAAACAAGTTTAGTGCACATTAAATAGATATTTACTTTAGTTCTACTTTACAAGCATATCAAGCTACAACTTCTGTTCTCTTTCTCATATTGAGAAATTTTATCTAGTGGCATTCAATAACTGACTTGTTATCATAGTGCATATGATTCTTACTTGTTCTAAAAGTTTTTTTTAATTACTTTTTAGCCATTGATCTTGATGATGAAGTTGCTGCAAAAGTTGAAAAATGGAGATCACATCTAAACCTACTGAGCTAGATGAGATTGACAAAGCTGTATTAAAGTTGGAGATGGAGAAACTTTCATTGAAAAATGATACTGATAAGGCATCAAGAGAAAGGTTAAACAAGTTGGACAACGCCCTATCATCTTTGAAACAAAAAACAGAAGGAGCTTTAATTACCAATGGGAAAGTGAAAAGGCTCTTATGACAAAAATTTGTGCAGTTAAGAGAGTATGTCATGTCAAATATAGAATGTACCATCAATGTTTTTTCGCCTTCTATGACCCCACTAGTTTGTCTTTTGCTTCATGCTTTTGCTGCTTTTGCCCCTTCTGATTCTATTTTTATATAAAATGCTTTTACAGATTGACAGAGTCAATCTAGAGATGAAAGCTATTGAACTAGTATGACCTAAACTGTACAGCAGAGCTCAAATATGGGACCTTGAAGTCTCTACAACGCCAATTAGAAGAGGCAGAAAAGAACCTAGCTAACTACAGAGAATCTGGAAAGTCTTTGATTCGAGAAGAAGTAACAAATGTTGATATTGCTGAAAGTGTCAGTAAATGGACCGGTATTCCCTTGTCTAACCTTCAACTATAGAGGAACAAACTAGTCATGCTTGAAATTGTTTCTTCACAAAAAACTGGAAATTGCTAGCAGCTTGGCCGATACCATGGTAGCCAACAACTGAGATCTTTAGTTGAATGGTAGTGAGATTAGTGGTTTCATGGAAATCGAATAACGCGACGCTTGACAAGGACTTTCCGAAACCAAGTGAAGAATTTGTATAGATAGTTAGGGAAGCCGGTCTCAGTATACTGCTTGAGCAAGCTATTAGATAGTATGAGCCGAATAACGCGACGCTTGACAAGGACTTTCCGAAACCAAGTGAAGAATTTGTATAGATAGTTAGGGAAGCCGGTCTCAGTATACTGCTTGAGCAAGCTATTAGATAGTATGAGCCGAGTACGGTTTCATCCCATTTATTTCTTAACCATTGTCATAAATAAAATCACTACATTTATTATTGATTTCCCATTTATTTCTTAACCATTGTCATAAATAAAATCACTACATTTATTATTGATTTCAGATGTATTTTTGTATAGATTATTGATTTTAGATGTTCAAAATGTAGGAGAAGAATTGTTTATGTTCATATGATAGTGTTTGGTGAGAATATTGACATTGTATCAAAAAGTATTGTTATTTTGATTAGAAAAAAAAAAACTGAATCAAAACCGATTATTTATTTATTAAAATTCTGGCTATTTTAAAAAAATCGTTATTAAGTATTTCTCAGGTGTTTTATAAAAACCCGTAAGACATTTATTTCAGTTTTTAAAAAAAAAACTCTAAGAGAATGTCTCGGGGGTTTATAAAAACTCCTGAGAGAAATGTCTCATGGGTCTTATTAAAAAACTCCTGAGAGATATATCTCGAGGGTTTTTTAAAAAATCTCTGACCGTGCCTTATATTTATAGGTTAACAATAATCCCTGAGAAATATTTATCAGGGAGATGTATAAAAGGGGTCAAAAAACCCTTCCCTTTATTAAAAAATCCCTGACAAAGCCTATTTCTGTACTAGTGTATGTAATTTTGATCTTATCTGTAGCTTTCTCTATTCAATACGAAATTAGTTTACCTTTACCAATTGTATTTCTTTGGCCCTTTAATCCCTTCATCTTCTTATTCAAATTTGTTGTAGGGCGTTCTGCGATTGATAAATCCATTTACTTTTCTAGATTTATATTTTTTGTAAGACAAAAAAAAAGAAACTTGATTATTAGACATACCAAGTGAAATAAAAAATTACATAACCAATACTCAGTTGGTCTAAATCCGACTACTCATAAAAAAACAAATTTTTATGTAGATAATTGTTTGACATAATAAATTTATATTACAAAGCTAACCTAAACCGAATATTTAGGCCTAGTCTAAATCCGGTTACTCATATTTTTAAATGTCCTATTTTCTTGACCCAAAAAATCCCAAACATGAGTGTAGTTTTTTTTTTTTAATATATATATATATTATTAAACCGGTTTGGACCTGAATATTCGGTCCAGGTCTGATATAACAATAGGTTGCCGGTCCGGAATGACCGGACGAGATGTAATGCCAATATAAACTCGGGTCATATCTTTTTTTATATAAAAATAAAACTCGGGTCATATCAATCGCTACAAAATCTAAACTCCTCACAACGTTCCTCAAAAAATTTGTATATCTTAGACAAGCTTAACCGGTAACCAAAGCGCAAACTTATACTATTACTATACATGGACAAAGTCGGGTCAGCTTGTCCGTCCGAATAAACGGGTGGGTATGGACACCCTGCCCAAGCCTGAAGTCCGGCCTAAAAAACCTTGTTTTTAAAAAAATTTTTAAATTTTTTTTAGAATTTACTATTATTATATATAATACTAAAACAGAAGTGAATTTGACCACATGTCATTCTTACATTAGGACACCTCGGATTTTGACACTTGGCATAATCATATTAAGCCATATAAGATATTTATACATGTCATTCTTACAATAAACCGTATATTTGGATTATTTTAATTCTTGAAAATTGTTTCCAAGTTTAACTTGCATACTTCCAAGTTTAATTACAACCTTCACTATTCTCATATTAAGTCAAATTTTTTATTTTATTATGATAGCTGAATTTTAAGTATATTTATAAGAAAATAATATTTCGTATGTATATTGTATAATATTATTATATTATACATTTTTTATTTCAATTCTTTTTAATGAAAAACTAGGCAAAATTCCCATTTTTTATTATATTGATAATATTTAATATTTTTTACTCACATCTATTTATATAATCGTAAAACGATATAATTTTGATTATCGTTAAAATATAATTCTAATTTTTCAGTTTTTATGTTTATTTATTTTTTATTTTACATCACAAAATATATTAAATTATTTTTTATTTATATCAAAACTTTATTTACAGTATACAAAAAGAAATATATCAGTTTAACTTTTACAAAACTCCAGTCAAGTCACCGCTTAGCCCAAAGTCCGTCACAAACAAGTACAAATATCAGTTTAACTTTTTTTTGTTTAGTTTTTTAATAGAAAAGGTCTAAATATTTATTACGGTATAAAGATCGGATTTAGATGATAATACTGGTAAATGCTTTATGCTTTTCAAGATGAGATTCTGCGCGGCCAAAGTTAAAAATCTTTGTAGATCATACTGCACGCAATTGCCGGTATCTTGCAACTCCCGAATTTATAGGTATGCACGTCTGGGTGACATCCATAATGCTCGCTACTTGTTCGATACAATGTCCTGTAAAAGTGTCAGTTCGTGGAACTCCATGATTGCTGGTTACTTTCAGAACCATAAACCCAAAGAAGCCCGACGCTTGTTCGACGAAATGCCCAAAAGGGACATTGTTTCTTGGAATAATTTACTGTCCGGGTATGTGAAGAATGGGATGGTAGATGAAGCTCAGGAGGTGTTTGATAAAATGCCTGATAGAAATGTTGTTTCATGGACTTCAATGATTAGAGGGTATGTGCAGAAGGGGATGCTATCCGAGGCGCAATATTTATTTGAGAAAATGCCTGAGAAGAATTTGATTTCACAGACTGTCATGATTGGAGGCTTGATTCAAGCTGGACTTATTGACGATGCACGGATGTGCTTCGATGAGATGCCTGTGAAGGATGTGGTTGTTAGAACGAATATGATAGCAGGGTATTGTCAGGGAGGTAGGTTGGTGGAAGCACGACAACTCTTTGATGAGATGCCCAAGAGGAATGTTATTACTTGGACTACTATGATAAATGGGTTTGTGAAGAATCAGAAGATTGATCTTGCTAGGAAGCTTTTCGAAGTCATGCCAGAGAGGAACGATGTGTCTTGGTCAACAATGTTGATGGGTTATGTTCAATCCGGACGGATGGAGGAAGCGTCACAGTTGTTTGATGCAATCCCTGTGAAGACAGTTGGAATTTGTAATGGAATGATCCTTGGCTTTGGCCAGAACGGAGATTTAAACAAGGCAAAGCAGACGTTTGATGATATGCGCGAAAGGGATGAATGGACATGGAGTTCTCTTATTAAGGTGTATGAAAGGTATGGACATGACTTGGAGGCTATCAAAATGTTTACTTCAATGCAAAAGCTAGGAATTAGGCCCACACTCCCTTCTTTGATCAATATTCTTTCAGCCTGTGCAAGCTTGGCTACCCTTGATCATGGCAGACAGATTCATGCCAAGTTATTGAGGCTACAGTTTGACGATGATGTGTTTCTAACCTCTTCTTTGATAACAATGTACATTAAATGCGGTGATCTCCTGAAAGCAAAGCTAGTATTTGACAAATTTTCTTCAAAGGATGTTGTGATGTGGAACTCTATGATTACAGGTTATGCACAGCATGGATTAGGATCTGAGTCCTTGCAAGTATTTCATGAGATGTGTTCGCTTGGTTTTTCACCAGATGATGTGACTTTTGTAGGAATATTGTCGGCTTGTAGCTACTCAGGAATGGTGAAAGAAGGGCGGGATATTTTTTACTCAATGAAATCAAGATATTACATTGAGCCAGCATCTGAGCATTATACGTGTATGATTGATCTGCTCGGTAGAGCAGGCCTTTTTAATGAAGCAATGGATATGATAAATGATATGCCAGTAAAAGCAGATGCTGCTATTTGGGGTGCTTTGTTAGGTTCCTGTAAACTCCACATGAACACAGATTTGGCTGAAGTTGCTGCAAGAGAACTTGTTGAGCTTGAACCAGAAAATTCAGGGAACTATGTATTGCTATCAAACATATATGCAATAAAAGGGAGGTGGCGCGATGCTTCCAAGGTACGAAGAAAAATGAAAGCTATGAAAGTGAGTAAATCACCAGGTTGTAGCTGGATAGAGGCAGAGAAGAAAGTTCATGTGTTTGGTGGAGGAGATCATGTGGTTCATCCTGACCTTCAAATGATTGTCAAAACTTTAGAGAAGCTAAGTGGGCGATTAAGGGAAGAAGGCTATGAACCTGATAGTAGTTTTGTGCTGCATGATTTGGATGGGGAAGACAGGGCTAATACGTTAGGTTATCACAGTGAGAAGCTTGCTGTAGCCTTTGGGCTTCTGAAACTTCCACAAGGAACTCCGATTAGGGTAATGAAAAATCTAAGAGTTTGTGGTGATTGTCACTCTGCAATCAGGTTGATAGCAAAGGTCACCGGTAGAGAGATTGTATTGAGAGATACAAACAGATTTCATCATTTCAGAGAAGGTTTTTGCTCTTGTAGAGACTACTGGTGATTGTGAAATTTTAAAGGTCAGGGTTTTCAAGCAAATTTGTCTCTGAGATCACTATATATCTATAATGATATTCGTGGATACTTATTCTTTTATGCACACTCCAAATATTCATGGACTTTTTACCATGTGCCTTTTGTTGCTTGTTTGACTACTCCCAATATTCATATGTGAGCTGGTAAAAGCTTCAGAAGAGAGAAGGGAAAAAAAGGTAGAAAATTAGATGAGTTAAATTTGCTGATAATATTGTAATGTCCCATGATACATAAGGTTGTTTAAAACTTGCAACCCTATTCTTTTTTTTAATCTACTTTTACCTTACATGCTTCTAAGTACCTTACACAATTGTCTTGTTATATTTTCTTATCAGCACTGAACAAGATCAGTTGAAGGTATAGAGAACGGCATTCCTTCTAACAAGCAATACACCGGTGGAAGAACAGAATCAATCGCCAGAGTCCCATATGCATTCCAACAGAACGGCTGCACCCACTTATGTTGCTTCCCAGCATCCTGTCCAGCTGCAGGCGCCAGTTGCACGTTTGAGAGTGTGAGATTCGTGCAGGGTATTGCATCACTGCATGCAAGATGCACAGGTGGGTCCCGTGTGTCATAAGTTCCTTGGATATTTGAGTACAAAATGTCTGAGATGAAAACTGCTGATGTCTGATTAGGGCAACTCTTGCTGAGACAGTAATACTGGTCTATCATGATTGGGTTCTTAACTGTGTCCATGTAGATGTTCTTGAATGTTATCCTTGAAACTGAACCGGACCCGCCTTGCCATGTCTTGATCCGGACACCATTGTCTGAGTGTCTTATTACTGCGTTGTCTACTGTTATGTTGGATACACAGGCTTTTGAGTTGTGAACACCAAGGCTTCCGATGCTGTTTACCATAGGGTGGAGAGATTAACATGTTATAAAATTTCTGTTTAGTGTGAAAGTTTCGTCGTTCATGATGAAATTCTGTTTCCTTACCTTATACCATGGCTGGGGCCACAAGTTACGTTCTTGATTTCCATGTTGTGTGTACCAGCACCAATTGATATGCAGTCATCACCTGCAAAGGGAATGGTCAGTTTTGAATCCTATAAGCTGGTGAAAAAATATTTTTGGTAGTTGGAAGGAAAAAGCTTTACCGTTGGAAATAATGGAGTTATATATTGTGACGTCATTGGTGTTCTCAACATGAATTCCGTCAGTGTTGGGGCTGTTACCCGGAGATTTGATGATAAGAGAGTCTACATGGACAGTTTGACAGCTATCAAAACGAATGTGGAACTCAGGGCTGTTGATGAACTTGAGCCCTTGCAGTGTCACGTTTGAGCTGCCAAAGAACCTTATAGCCTGCAGCAAGGAGAATCAAAATGTTTCAAATGATGGGTTTGTGACAGAAAGATTTGATTTGGTGTTTGGATGGTTTGTTACCACTGGGCTATCACAGGGTCCAGGCATGGTTGTTCCGTTAATCCCCTGTTCAGAATATGACATTTGATCATAAGCCAAAAGTCGTATGCTTTTATTGTTTGACTGAAACGTGTAGTAATTGAGAAAAGGAAGAACCTTGTGAGGTTTACATGGAAGATCCCACCATTTCTCTCCTCTTCCATCAATGAGTCCACCGCCTTGCATTTTGAGTCCATGAGTTCTGTAAAAGATGAGCCATTGCCTTTTGCTGCTGCTCTTTGGCCATGATTCTGGACCATCTGGTGGCACGACCGTCCCTTGAACCTTTGATTACAACAAGTAAGTCAATCCAATACCATTATGACATCATTTAATAATGGGAAATTACGGATGGTGTCCTTGTACATTTGACTTTTCCAGATTATGCCCAAGTATTTTTCAGTTTTCGGACGGTGACTCTGAGTTTTAGACCTTTTCCGTTTATATCCTTCTACCATTTATAAATCTAGCACTGTAAGGAAATATAAAGATAAGTAATTCATTCAAGAAATTATAAATGGTAGGAGTTACGATCCGAAAAAGTCTAAAACTCAAGGGCAACATCCGGAAACTGAAAAACCCTCTGGCATAATCCGAAATTTTCCTCTAAATATTTAAGGTTGTCATTTAAACAAATCCTTACCTGAAAGATGAGCTCGGCCTTGCAGGGTCCAGTGAAAATAGTAGGCTGTATCATGAATGTATAGCCACTTGGTGCAAGAACCATAGAGGGTTCAATCTCATCACATGCCGTCTCCCAAGCTGACTTGAACGCGGATGTATCATCTGTCATTCCATCCCCAACAGCACCATATGAAAGGACATTAAAAGCCCAAGGCTTAGGTGGTGAAGCAGGCGGGAAAGGTTCATTATAGGTAGGTGCATCAGCATAGTGTGAGGCTTCAGCTGGAGGATGTGAAATGCGAGGGGCTTCAGCTGGAGGATGTGAAATGCGAGGGGCTTCAGCTGGTGGAAATGAAATACGAGAATAAACTCGCTGGTGTTTGTCTTGATGATGATGATGAATCAGAGATCTAGCTTGAGTTGGAGATACAAGCAGGAAACATGTGAAAATTGAAGAAAACAGGAAAAGCTTGATAGATGAATCCATGGCAGATACAATGTATTTGGTTACAAGCATGCAATGAGGAAAGTTTAGAGCATCCCATGTAGTTGGAAGTGAAGAGAGGGGCTCCCTTTTATAGGTGAATGACCACACACTGTAGTATGTATGCCTAATAGAGGCATGGCATAATGTTAATTTTATCTTTTTAAAAAAAAATGTTTATGCATCTCTTTCAGGAAGACGAAGATGGACCCAAAGTCAGGAAGACGGACCCAGGTATGGCATAATAAAGTTATACTTTAAAACCAATTGACAATAAAAGGAGTATCACGTGAACTTATATATTAGACTACTGTGTTATCAATATGAAACATTTCTTTTTTTAATGTTTATGCATCTCTTTCAGGAAGACGAAGACGGACCCACGTATCCACGTTGGACATAAGTCCAACACATAAACCTAATAAAATTCTATTTCGAAATCGATATAGCCCTTACATTTGAACGACGTGGATGAAAAAAAAGAAGAAACAGAGATAGTGGGAGGCTTTGGAAATGGGCGGTTGGATTGGGATTATGAAATGATGAAGAGAGTACCGACCAAGTCCACTGCCGGAGAAGAGTGGAAGGTGGCGGCGGGAAAGGTAGTTAAAGTGGTTGTGTTTAGGAAATTAAAAATATGCAAAGTTAGTGGCGGAGAGTGTAGCAAAGTAGGCATCACCATTCACCAGCAGCATGCTCTGTTTATTTGCTATTAATGTTAATGGATTTAAAGCAGTTCATCCCTTGCTTCTTGGTCCCCTGCTTTTCTATTGTGGGTTTTATTCATAAGTTTGGAATTTGCATTCACTAGGTTGTTTGGTATATTGTTTTTTCAGTTTTTTAGGTTCTAAATTTTATTTTTAGTATTATTCTTGCTCCTTCTTTAGGTAGGGATTTAATACGACACAAGCTACTCGGGTTCAGCTCACGTCGTGAGCTCGTTAAAAGTTCGGTTCGAGCTTGTTCATTTTTTTCCCACTTAACCACCTCTTATGTTTTTATTTTCATTTAACAACTCAATATAATCCGTTAATAATTAACCACCTTACTAATATGTAACTAGTGTAATACCCGCACTTTGTGCGGGATTTATTTTTAAAAAATATCTAAATGCTTTGAAATTAAAAAACAAGTTAGATCTTAGTTATGATTTTTAATAGTCCTTTTTTTTAAAAATATATTGATAAACATCTTGGTTGGTCCAAGTATTTGCATAATGAACCACTTTTTGAATATGAAATTAATTGTGGTATTGAGGCTTATATAATTAATGTAACATCTCTATATGTTTTAACAAATTTATAAATTGTCACCTCAAATGCTTTGGTTATATTGAAGAAGGATTTTACTTTTGTTAATATCTATGATTTATATTTCTTTTTAATTTTTTGTACGTAATATATAACCAAGTTTTATTTACATAGAGAAATCTAATCGTATCAATTTCATTATATATAAACGTAGTTATTGCGGTAATAAACGATAATTTTTATTTTATGATCTACCAAAATGATTCTAATTTTATTAAAAAAATTGTAAGGGATTTAAACGTGAAATAAAAATAAATATACTTATTAAATAATTTGGTATTCAATGTAGAGCAATATATATCCTTATTAAATAATATGGTGTTGCATGTAGAGGAAATCGTCTCCTTGTTGTTAGATTTAACCCACAATTTTATTTTTTTTACAAATATGAATTTTATTCTTCTAAACCAAATCAAATATTTCTGTGTTTCTACGATAAAGTGATCCAAAAAGCTTGTTATCATATATATATATATATATATATATATATATATATAGAGAGAGAGATTACCAAAATAGTGAAAGCATACTTACACAATTTATATATAGAGAGAGAGATTACCAAAATAGTTAAAGGATACTTACACAATTTATACCATTAAAAATTAAATAAATTATTTTGAAAGAAAAAAAAAGGTAGAAAACATTGATCAATACACCGAACTCTTCCTCTTTATCATTCTTCTCCATTTTTTTAGCTATACACGCATCTATATACATTTCTCCGTCTTTTTCCCCACACTCTTTCACTTTCTCCAAAAACACCACTCAATTCTCCGTTAACAAACCTACCTTACAAAATGATAAACAAAGAGTGTTGCGAGCACAACGACGAAGGTAAAATCGTCTTCCAATGACTCTACGCTAGAACTGTAACCATCAAATCGGAGTCCACTACGACCGTATGGATGTATATGCATCCTATCAAAACCATATAAGAAAGTGATAAAAAATCGTTAAAAAAACACAAACAAAATACATGATGCATCATCAACTAAAACCATTAACTTTCTGACTACTACACTATTGTAATGATTGATATTTTGGAAGTCCCAAAAATAAAAAATGCGAACTCAAATCTTCGGTGATAATTTGGCTTGGATATATCGTCATAATAAAAAAAACGAAAAAACAATAACAACCAAAAACACATATTAGTGAGCAATAACTTAATGAAAAAAATACGTATCGAACAGTGGTAAGCCGAGTAGAATGAATGACATCTTCTTAAATAGGTGTTTTGGATATATATTCATGCTTACATGTTAAAAAAATAAAAATAAAAAGAGATATTATGATTAACAAAAAATATCCATAAATGAGAGATCTTAGAAAGAAGAGATAATCAATACAAAAATTTTAGTCTAGATAGAAAGCAAAGTGTATCATCTCCTCCACATATATTTAAAGCTAATATAATTAGATAGTTAACAAAATTAGTTTAGTAAGATTTTCGGAATTGAATTACATGATTTGAAGATATTTTATTTATAAAAATTTGGTAACAAAAATTTGATTTAGGAAAGATATTCGGTTAAAATCATATGTTTTATAGTTTATATTTGATTCTAAATTTATTGTTGGGAAGCACATATTTGGAATTACTATCTATGGCACACAATTTACTTATTTGTTTATATTAACGCAATAAGGCCATTTTTTGTGTGGTAAGTATCATCCGAACTTTCTTATTTGGAAATTGTATTGAGTAGTATCCTTGGATCTTTCTTATTTGGAAATAAGGCAATTTTAGATCCCAAAAAAAAATAAAAATAAGGCAACTGTATTGGGTAATATCCTTCGTTATTTCTTTTTTGGCAATAAGGCAATTGTATTTCCCACCTAAAAAATAAAAATAAGGCAATTGTATTGGTAGTATCCTTCGTTCTTTTTTATTTGGTTATTTATCCGTCAAAAAATTTAAAATTTACAAATTAATTATTCACTAAATTATAAATGTGTACATTGTTTTATCATCCGATCCTTATTACATGTCTATCAAATACTATTGATTTAAAACTTTATTTAAAATTTTTGGGAAGATATTAACTAATTATTATCTATTATAATTTATAGTTTATATTTGATTCTAAATTTATTTTTGGGAAGCACATCTTTGGAATTACTATCTATGGTACACAATTTACTTATTTATTTCTATTAACGCAATAAGGCAATTTTTTTGTGCTAAGTATCATCCGAACTTTCTTATTTGGAAATTGTACTGGGTAGTATCCTTGGATCTTTCTTATTTGGAAATAAGGCAATTTTATTTCCCACCGCAAAAAAAAAGGCAACTGTATTGGGTAATATCCTTCGTTATTTCTTTTTTGGCAATAAGACAATTGTTATAATATTAAGTTATTAAGATTTTGGATAAACTCAAACGAAAAATAAAAATAAGGCAACTGTATTGGGTAATATCCTTCGTTATTTTTTTTTTGGCAATAAGGCAATTGTATTTCCCACCTAAAAAATAAAAATAAGGCAATTGCATTGGGTAGTATCCTTCGTTCTTTTTTATTTGGTTTTTTTTATTTGCTAATTTATCGGTCAAAAGATTTAAAATTTACAAATTAATTATTCACTAAATTATAAATGTGTACATTGTTTATTATCCGATCCTTATTACATGTCTACCAAATACTATTGATTTGAAAAAATTTTCAATACATTTTGTATTTGGGTATTGTTCATCTGAGTATATATACCAAAATATTCCATTTGTTTAAACTATATACCCTAAAATATTATAAACTTGGTTTGTTAGCCTTAAAATATTTTTTTTTATAGTATTACATTATTAAAATATAGGATAAACTCAAACAAAATTAATCATAAAAATAAAAGTTGAACTAAAACACTTTTAAACTTGGTTTGTTAGCCTTAAAATATTTTTGTTATAGTATTACATTATTAAAATTCATGATAAACTCAAACAAAATTAATCATAAAAATAAAAGTTGAACTAAAACACTTTAAAGATATGCATTGAAGGATTTCATTATCAAACCCATAAAAATGATATTTTTTGCAAAACCACCAATTTATGAGTAATTTGTTATAGTATTAAGTTATTAAGATTTGGGATAAACTCAAACAAAATTAATCATAAAAATTATAAATAGTGTAATATAGATATTTTAAAAGTAAGATTGGTAAGTAGTTATCTATTATCTATTATAAGAAAGTTTTTTAAATTTAAATATTAAGCATTGTAGAAGAGTTATTATATTATTCTATATGGCAACAAAAAAACTCAAAATTCTAATAAATTGACATGTGGCAATAAAATATTTGAGGAAGCACCACAAGAGAGAAAATGCTTTGGCTTTAATAGTAGTATATAGATTCAAGCTAATAGACTATCCAATTTTCCATCCAAATTTAATGGGTCCACCATAAACTAATAAATTACTTTGGGATACGGATTATAAATATGGGATATGATCTACATTTATAAACGGGGTCCTATAAATTCCTTTTAAATCTTTGAACGTCACTAAGAAAATCCTTATTTTTTGTTAATTAATTGATTATGATCAATAACCTTCCATATTGTTAATTTAATGTTATATTAATCAACTATTGCTTTCCTAAACTAGTGGGAAACACAATATAAATTATTTGACACTTTATTCGAATGTAACTATTTATCACTTTTCACCTAATCGGATAATAATACGTGGATATTTGGTTGATCCGTTTGATCAAAGTTCTAAAATAAGGAATGTGAAAACGATCTTAGTCGGATCTGATAATTAGCCGCAAATATTTGGGTGATTTGTTTGAGCGGAATGATTTTAGCCTGATCCGTTTGATTGAAAATGACTTTAACTGGATTTGGATATCCAACTGATCCGTATGGTCCAAATATCTAATGTGTCTGATTCATCATTCATTTGATCCATATATGTTTTTCCTATTTTGTTTGTTATAAAATGTAAAATAAAATTTATCATAGTCAATTAGTCACACAACCATCCAAATGAAAGTGAAAAATGCATGGTTGATACTAGTTTTTTTAAAGAAACTTATTTTTAAGACTTTAACACATATCTTATTCTTAACATGATAAAAAGTTAATACTTAAAACGTCATCATATATATGCATACTATTATACTATGTATTATGTAATATGTATACTTCGTATAGGAAATCGGAAGTTAAAGTTTGAAAATATTTTTTGTTAAGCAATTATAAACCATAAGTTAAAATCAAAAGTTATTTTAATGAGTTAAAATCATCGTTACATTACATTTATCGTGTCGGGTTACTTTGATTTATCGGGTCGGGCTATTGGATCATTCGGGTCGGATTATTTCAGGTCGGTTTCAGACTCGTGTTATCGGGTCTGATCAACTCTTGACAACTCTACTCTCGTCTCTCGAGTTTTAATGGGAACTTTGAATGACTTAATTATTATTATTATTATTATTTTGACAGACTGGACTTTTATTTATATTTTTAATTATATATTTATAATTTATGATAAATTAATTAATTGTTTTATAATTTTTGATCATAAAATCTAAAAAGCTAAAATCTAAGTTAGGTCCAACATATAATTATGATTTATAATACAAATAATTTAATTATTTTTATAAATTTAAATCATAAGGTATAAAATAAAAACGTAGTTAAGTCCAACAAAATTAAGATTAAACTCGATTGCATTAGACTCTAATCCTAAATTTTAGGGTCAGACTTAGGTCTAAAGAATTATGAAATTTGGGTTTCAGTATCGGTCGGTTGGACTCTGACCGATGAACAACCGTACTTTATACCATAAACCCACAACTATAATTAACAATAAATTACAGTTTTATCATTTAATGATTAATATTTAAATAAAGGGAAATTCCGGATAGTACCCATGTGGTTTGAGGTTTTTCGGATTTTGCCCAGAAGTTTTTTTAGTTCGGATGGTGTCCCTGTATTTTAATACTTTTCGAAAAATGCCCAATTCCATTTAAATTGTAGAGGGATGTCAACTAAAATAATTTTTTTTTACATGAGAACAACTTCTTTTTTAAAAAGAAGATAAAAGAGGCTAAACATTTTGCACATAAGTTTTTTAAAAAATTAATTTAAGTTGATATCCCTTTGCAATTTAAATGGAGTTGGGCATTTTTCGGAAAATATGAAAATAAAAGGGTACCATTCGAACTAAAAAAATTTCTGGGCAAAATCCGAAATATCCCAAACTACAGGAATACTATCCGAAATTTCCCTTAAATAAATTGTATATTTGTATGTGCATATATGCTAGAGGTAGAAAATGTTGGGTAACCCACTGAATAAAACACAAGTTGATTCCATTATGTATGTGCTATTGGGGTGTATTTGAGTCAACTTAGATAAAGGAAATGGCATATTGGCATGGACTATGTTTGTATAAGTCATCATAACTTAGTGTGGTCACAACCTTCATTTTGCTAATCTAGATTGGTGCCCATTTTATACATTATTTGTCACAATCGCCTGCAAATTGCTACCAAAATGTTTACCCTCCCTCTCTACAACCTCAAATAAGATTGTATTTACGGAGAAGACGACAGGATGCTCGATTTATTTACTTTTTTTCTCATAATGTCGGGAGCTATGCAAAAAAGAGGGAGTCTATGGTTAATTAGGGTTTTACACAAGTGTTTTAAGGCTATAAGAAAAAGACGTAGGTAGTCATCGTACTGTAGTGTTAACTTGAGAGTGTTGGAAATGACCCGAAAATCTAAATTCGAATACAAATATCTTATTATGACCATCTTATTTGACATATACATCGTCGAGTAATTCATATAAGATATATATTCTGATTTAAATTCTTTTTGTTTTATTAGAGGTTGAACCTTTTATAAATATATGGAAAATACGAATAATTTATGAATGGTTTTTTTATATCAAAAATCATATTTAATTAATTAATTAAATTATGATATAGATTTGGTTTGACTTGACAACACAAGAAATTTACCTAAAACTTAGCTCCATAGAATATTATGAGTGATGATTACCATATAAAGTCAAAAAAATCGGGCTAATATCAATTTGTCCATGCCCTATAAATTTCTTTTTGGCCAAGATGAGAGACCACATGAATGAAAAAAAGTAGTTTTTGTTTGCGGTTGTTTCCAAAATTAGATAGTGTTAATTTAACATTATTTTTTTTTTAAGTAGATTGTTATTGAAAATAAATATTTCACATCGTATATAAAATAAACAATTAGTATGTAACATTTCATAATATTGTCATCCCGTATTATTTTAATGAAGAATTGTGATTATTTTATAAAGATGAGTTGCTACTCATGTAAACAAGAATTCTTCTGTTCTAGTGGTTGAGGGAAGACAAATAACTCTGGAGTTAAGCTTGCTCGTGCGAGAGCAATTTCAGGATGAGTGACCTCCTAAGACCTCGGATCTTACATAGTCTAGGTTATAATGTAGGTAGATTTTTTTTATCAATTAGTTTTAATTAAGATGAAAATTCATTGGACTTTTTTAAAGGGGAGGATTGGTGCCTCTGCGCATCTAAACGTGCTTTTATTAAAAAAAGAAAATGGGCTAAGTACTCATCAAGCAAGATAGCCCGACCCCTTACATCAACATCAATAATATCTCCTATACCCTCGGGAGGGTCAAGCAATACATGAAACCCATTATCAAAATTAAAAGCGAGGTTTGCTAGAAAATCCGCAGCATAATTCAATTCCCTATAAACATGGTGAGTTTGGATGACCCAATCTCGTTATAAGAAGCCTTGACATCTATGTACCAGGCTAGAGAGGGGGTGACAATGGGGTATGTTTTTGGTTAGGAAAGTAACAACAAGTTGTGATCCGTTTCGAGGATCACACATCTTGCTCCCAACTCCCCAACAATTTCGAGACCATGCAAGATGCCCCACAACTCGGCTTTAGGAACCGTGCATGACCCGTTTTTATGAAAAAAGCCCTATTGACAAACCCCAAACTCATTCCTAACCACACCTGCGACAGAAGCCAAACCATTCTTCTTGACGGCCCCGTCAGGTTAACCTTCAGCCAAACTGTAGGGTGCAGTCCATGCTATATGGAGGATTTGTTTTAACACTCTCTCATCACTTCCTGTTCTATTCCTCCAGGAAATCTTGTATGCTTTGCACTTTTTTGTGACAAGCTTGTAGTCGTCTTGAGGTCTTTTCTCCTTTCCGAAAGCGGCAACATTCCTCCATTCCACAAGTGCCACAAACTCTCTACAAAAATAACATGCCAAGCAATACTAGAATTGAAATTGACTAAGGGTACAACATTACCTCTTAACCATCCGGCGGAGGCTAATCCAAAGAAGCCATTGATGCGCACATCTACTCTCAAGGCCAACCACATACTCTTTGTTTCCGGGTAGTCACGGAACATACGCTCTAATGTTTTCGGGTCCTTCTTGCAGACTGGGCATGTAGGATCACTCGCAATGTGTCTTCGAACTCGTTCCATGTTCGTGAGGCAACCGCCTTTACTCACCTACCACAGGTTTCATCCACGTTCACTCCACGCTTTAAAACTCATTAACCTGTGTGAGGAGTTTGCACGCTGAGCTCACGGTGTAACACCCACTTATGGAACAAGTCCAACTTAGTTCATCTCTACGACTATCATCAATTCCATGGCAACAAGGTGGAGAAGATCGGTCGAAGGTAGTGCCGTCACCAACTCATTCCATTCCCAACCCGTCATCGACCCAATAATCTCTGACAGATTTTCCAAGGACATCCTCGCCAAGATCATATTGAGCAATCTTAGAGATTCTCATTGGGGAGAGCCAAGCATTTGTCCAAAATAACGTATCTCATCCATCTTCGATCAACCATCTTGCACCTTTTGCAATGACCTCTCGAGCACCTCGTTCAATGTTTTGCCATACATGTGAAGGGGCACTATGTGCCTATCGTTACCACTCATATACTTCGAACGTAAAACCTATGTCCATAGTGTGTTATTGCTTGTGAGGAACTTCCAATTCAACTTACCCACCAAAGCAACGTTTAAAGTCTCCATTGGAACTAAACCCACCCCACCATTGGTTTTGGGCTTGCAAATCTCCGGCCAAGCAACCTTACGTATCTTCCTAGAGACATCAACACCACCCCACATAAAATTACGACAAACTTGTTTTATTTTGTCACAAGTGCTTTTGGGGATGAAAATCGTTGACATGGTGTAGATAGGTATAGATCTCAGCATTGCTTGCGTAAGAGTAAGCCTTCCGGTGAAGCTTAAATGCTTACTCTTTCATCCCTTGAGTCGGGATTGGATTTTTGACAACAAAGGATTAAATGTGTCCTTATTAATCATTCTTTGGAGTATGGGCATTCCAAGATAATTTCCAAGCTCGTTTGTTACTCTAAAGCTACCGATTGCTTCAATGCTACTACTCAGGTCGGTCAAGACATTAGGGGAGGTCTATATTTGGAAATACTCACCCTCTGACATGTAGCTTCACAAAATAAATTAATCACTTTCATAACCTTTCTTATTTTTCTACCAGAAGCCTCAACGAACAAAGTTATGTCATCCGCGAAGAATAGCTGAGAGATAGGAGGGCCATTCATTGGATTTATGTCTTGAGTTTAAACCTAACACATATGTTCGTTTGAATGTACGTCTAAGCTCCCACATTATATTGTCCCGAGGATGAAGTCCTCGCAAACTTATGTTTTTTACTTGGATATAACTGTAAGAGCCTTAGTTCTTGGACCGAGTTTGATCTTTAGCCGAGACTAGTTTTGACCGAGTTGTGGCTTAGCTCGCACCCGCGGATGGGGGTGCCGCCCCTGCGGGTTTCTGCTCCTGCGGCCCTGGCTGCCGCCCCTGCGTTTTTCGGCGGCTGCAGCCGTCTTCTTTGACTCTTTGACCCGTGCTTTACTCTTTACCTTTCTTAATCTTTGCCTTGGCTGATCAAGGGCTTGTTCTTCACTTTCCTTCCAGCTTCCCACGTCCCTAGCTTCCCTTGCTTCCCTTTGACCTTGATCTTGGTTTTGAAAGAGTTTGGCTTGAGTTTTGTGTGAGTAGTGGTTGTTGTTGTTGTTGTTGATTGTGTGCATGCTGAGCTTGGAAGCCAGTCTGGAGGTGTGTGAGCTCTTTTCTGCAGTTAGGACCACAAGAGTGGTAAGCAATCTTGCTTCTTCTTCTTTCTTTCCTTGGATTCAATCTCTTAGCTTAGGTTTAGATGCATGTATAGGTGTGTATTGATGTTTGTATGTGTATGTATATGTATATGTTTGAACCTGGATGACAGAAGACGTGTGTGATCACGTGAAGAGCTGAGGAGAAATCGTAGAATCGTTTCCTGCGTTGTCGTCGCCCCCGCGGCCGAGAGTCACCGCCCCCGCGGCTACCGTGTTACAGCGCCTGCGTCGTGCTAGCGGCGTGCCTGCGTTTTCCAGCGTTCCTTGTCACCGCCCCCGCGGCTACGTCTCGCCGCGCCCGCGGTACCTGCCTTCCGCCCCTGCGTCCCTTGTGTCACGCAGGTGCGTTTTGTTCCGGTTCTACCTAAAGTTGGGTAGATCCTTTCCTTTCCTAGTATGAGCGTTAGTAGCATGCTAGGTACGAGTATAAGGTTAGAGTGAGGTTGAGTACGGTATCGTTTATGCCGGTTACGGCTTTGAGGTTTACGAGTTGGATATGATCCTTATGGATCCCTTGGGTCTAGGTGTGACCCCTTTATGCGATAGGATTTTGATATATATATGTATGTCTTGTATAGGCCGTGTTGTCCTCCAATTTGGAGTGGACCTGAGTGAGAGCTGATCGTAGTGATACGACTTCTGAGTTGAGGTAAGTCCATAGGACTTACTTAGCTGCCATCCCTATATTGGATGTTGCATGAGTGGTGGTTGTTTTATGCCTGATAGCATGCAATACTGTTATTACCGACCCATGGTATTATGTTGGCCCATTGTAGGGTCGTGACAGCTGTCCCTTTCATCCCTTCTGGGAGTCTGGGCGGTTCTCTGTGGTTGGGTCAGACCTGGTAAACGGCGGGCCACTCCCTATTCCCTCAGGGTACACGGGTGGGTGTGACCCAGGG
This sequence comes from Fagopyrum tataricum, assembly GCA_002319775.1. Lineage (NCBI taxonomy): Eukaryota > Viridiplantae > Streptophyta > Magnoliopsida > Caryophyllales > Polygonaceae > Fagopyrum > Fagopyrum tataricum. The sequence goes on from NCTC01003613.1 coordinate 53,395, forward strand.
CCACTTCAGCTGCCATGAGCACCCGGAGGCGATGGTTATATTCCTCGTGTCACATATGGTATATTTGGATATTTATATGATGGGTGATTGGACTTATATACAGATAATAAACCGGGTAAATGCGTGATATCATGTTGTGGTGTTTATGCTTTTATGACATGTGATTGTGCTTATGTATCTTCCTATATATATGTGTATGGTTAGCTAACGGTTTCATACCGTGTTGTAGACTTTGCAGGTTAGGAGAACTGCAGAGTGATCCAGAGTGGGTGATCTGCTGAGGGCTCCGTACACTGGGTCGTTCTCGTGGGATATGGGATTTTGTGATCATGTATATGTTATATTTTAATTGTACTCAACAATACTTGTATAAACCTTTTGACACATTTATATCAGTTTTATGTTTTGTATTTAATCTGTTGGTGCCTTGTTGTAAGATTCAGTGAACTTGTTGTCAGGCTAGGGTCAGGATCCATTGTGAGATCCTAGCCCAGTAGCGCCTCGAGTCCTACGGATTCGGGGTGTTACAATAACGTACATGTACACTCTTAAAAACTTGCAAAATCCCGTAAACTGGAGTCCACCATAATTTCACATTTCCCCTCCTAAAACTAGTAGAGATATATATCACGATGTCAACCTAATAAATTTCCTCCTTCTAAAACTACAAAATGGTACAAAATTCAATATTGAGAATAATTTTCGGGTCTACTATACACACGACGATAGATTTACAAAACACAGAACTGTCGCAAATTTCAAACGCGCTACTCAATCGTATTGCAGTTGCCCGTTAGGTCTGTCTCTAACACTCATTGCAGATGCACATGCGCATTGCGGATGAGCGTCATGTGCTGAGTCTATTGCATATCAGGTTCATATTGTGGCGTCTCTCGTAAGGGCATACTCCTTGGATGTATATGAGATCTTATTGCCCAAGGTGATCTATGCCCGGTATCCGATGTACATGCCCTTTATGATGAGTCTATTGCACATCAGGTTTATATTTTGGCGTCTCATGTTAGGGCATCACAATTCACAATAAAATGACGTTTGATATCGGTTTAGTTCGGATGTTTGTGTTATTACACGCATTGTATTTCGGTTTGACTTTATGTATTATTGTTTTGACATTATGTATTTCGGTTTAACGTTTTGTATTTTAATTAGTCAAAACAAAATAACAACACATAAAATAACAACACTTAGGGATCGTCGAGCAATATGGTTGTTGTTTAGGACACTCTAGGCGTCAAAATTCATTGTGTTTCTTAAGCCTATCACGGCAAGGCTAGTTCCATCCATCCACTCTTGAATCATGATGGATTTTCCGCCCATTTGTCAATGGAGGTACATGTGAATCTTCTTTGGCCAAACCTTAAACAAAAGACTTATAATCGTTAGAATAAGGACTTTGTCGTTGTAGTAGGAGCATAATCAAGTTGGTATAGAGATCTAACTTACAATTTCAAAATGATTACCGCCTACCAATGTTATTGTGCGAATCTATGTCGATGAATCTTGGTTCTCAACGGTTGTGATCATAGGTAAACACGTCTCACGACTCCATCCAAGTACAACCACAACGATGCAGTAATATGTTATTGTTGTCAAACCGACAATCGGTATCTCCATTCAATGCTCTATGGGGTAAGGTTCATCGGTCAAAAAAACAGATTTAACTCCATCATCAATAGGCTTGAAATAAGACGCTTGTAGCCATACAACAATGTTCGTGAAAATTTAGATCAAATTAAAATTTTAAGAAAAACAATGGTTAAGGAATGAAAGAGATACTCACATGTGCATACAAGGTCTGCCTCGTGAACAACTCCATGGCCAAATCCTTCCGTATGATCAAAATATTCTTCTTTAGAATATCCAGAAACCACAACAAGGGCTCTAAATCCACAATGTCCACCGGACATCACATCCAAAGCTGAAGAGATGAATGGTTTCATGAACTTACGGATCTGACCAGAAGTAAAGCGAAACACCTTAGACCGTCGCGAGATAGTTTTCTTGTCACGTGGTTTACTACACGGAATTTGTTCCTCTAGTTTGGCCTCTTCAACCTGAACTTCAACATATTGACCCGAGTCGGCCTCTTACACCTTAACTTCAGCATATTGACCTGATTTTAGTGGACGACCCCGAGGACGTGGACGACCCGACCCTAAACCATGCTTGACCCACTTGATTCTATTCTTGTTGAACGAATCCGATACATAGGCGGTCTTCCTTTAATTCTTACTTGCTGCTCCGTTCTCTCATAGTTGTACTCCCTGGATTTATCATGCCCTCATATGTCGAATCCATTAGCTCAATCTCATCTTTACATATCATATTCAAATCCATTTTTTCCACGAAGTTTTTTAGTGACACAATGTGCGGATCAATATGGATAACATCATCTTATAAGCAAGTTGTTTAGTAACACAATGTTCGAATGCCATACATAGGTGGTCTTCCTTTAGTTCACACCTAAGAATCATTATCGAATCAATATACTATTATGAATTTAAATTAAAAACTTATAAGCAAGGTAAGATTGAGTTCTTACGTGTTTGTTGTGCTTGTGCCAAAAGAATGAAACAAGTCCTTATAAAAACTTATAAGCAAGGTAGGATAGAAAACAAACGTGCTTGTAATATATAAAGACTCGAGAAAGATTGAATATTAAAATTTACTCATTTGCCTTGTATGTCGTGTACATTATGATGATGTAAGGAAATAAGTTATGGAGATGCTTGGAATCTGGATGCATGATGAAAAAATTTGAAATTTCACCTGAATGCAAACATCTCCTCACATTCACATAGTAACAACTTTGCTCTAGTGTGTGGAGTGCTTGTTGAAGTGGACCTTGTCATTCATCTTGTAGTATCCTCAACTTCAATCCAACATTGTAACACCCCAAATCCGCGGGACTCAGGGCGCTACGGGCGAGACCTCACAATGGGTCCCGACCCTTAGCTTGACAACAATTTCACCGGACCTTCCAACATGACACAAATAAAGGTCGAAAACTCAAATACGTTTTAATGTATGCGAAAACGAAAAGTAAGAAACTACAACTTGGAAACTCATCGAGTCCTCAAAACAACGTAAATAAATCCGAATTCTAACAAACGATAATATCCATAAAAGACGACATGAAAAGACTCAAAACATCCCCGTCCTATAATGTACGGAGACCCCGGCTGTCCACTCCTCCGCCTCACTCGGCGGCATTCCTAACCTGCAAGTCATCTACACAATCGGTTTAAAACCGTTAGCTAATATTCTACGCATTAGAAAAGCAGTGAAGGCACAAACACACCCATAACACCTAATATAAATCACACAAGTCCGTTTCTTTATCTTTATATCATTAAGTCTTATCCCGTTCTAATTCAGCTTCGGTTGTGACACGAGACCCCAATGGTCCCGCCTCGGTTCCCCCTCCGGCAAGGAATGGCACGGATGCCTCCGTCCATCTGACCCGCCGGGCAAGTCGCCGAGAATTCCCTAGACCCCGCAAGGCTAGGCAGTATTGTCACTGCCCATTATCATACACTTGGGCCAAAATTATACATATAAGTCGGTGGTCCTATTTACCGGTTTAATAGTTATAGCAAAACATAAACACGCACCACCAAACACACATCAATGCTAATACGTGTCTCGGGTATCTCCTCGACCACTGAATCCTAAGCATCGGTATCTCCTTCGACCGAAGGCGTCTCGTACTCCGCTCTAAGACCGCTATCGGGTGCTCTGCGAAAGTGTGGTCCGGCTCGACCACTAGGTCCTCATGACTAATGACGTGTCTCGGGTCATGTATGTACTCTCTCAGCTGAGAGACATGAAAGACTGGGTGTATACCCTCCAACCGCGGTGGCAATGCTAACCGGTATGCCACCTCACCGACTCTCTCCAAGATCTCAAATGGTCCGACATATCAGAGGCTTAACTTCCCCTTAATGCCGAATCGTCTAACGCCCCGTGTCGGTGACACCCTCAACCAGAGCTGAGTTCCTACCCTGAACTCGAGGGGTCTACGCCTCCTATCCGCATACGACCTCTGAAGGCTCTGCGCAACCAACATCCTCTCCCGAATCAAAGCGACTTTCGCCATGTCGTCCTGTACCTGATCCGGTGCTACAATGCTAGAGCTCCCGGGCTCATCCCAACACAAGGGAGTACGGCATCTCCGTCCATACAATGCCTCATACGGTGCCATCCCAATCGAAGCATGCCAGCTGTTATTATATGAAAACTCGACCAACGAGAGATGATCTGGCCATACCTGACCCCAGTATAGTATACACGCTCGAAGCATATCCTCCAAAGTCTGAATAGTCCGCTCAGACTGGCCGTCGGTCTGGGGATGGTATGCGGTGGTGAAATGAAGACTCGAACCTAGGGCGGCATGTACCTGCTGCCAGAACCTCGAGGTAAAACGCCCGTCCCTGTCCTAGATGATGGTCCTTGGGACTCCATGTAGCCTCACAATCTGACGGGTAAACTCCTCGGCCAAACGACTCACCGGCCACGTTTCCCGTATAGGAATGAAACGTGCGGTCTTAGTCAGCCGGTCTACTACCACCCATATCGCGTCAAAGCTCCTACTCGGTCTCAGGCCGGTCACGAAGTCCATAGATATGTCCTCCCACTTCCACTGCGGCACGGGCAGTGGGTGAAGCTCTCCTCCGGGTCTATGGTGGTCAATCTTGACCTACTAGCAGGTCGCGCATCGGGCCACATATCTAGCTACATCGGGCTTGAGCCCGCCCCACCAGTAGGATCTCCTAAGGTCCTGGTACATCTTACTCGCGCCTGGGTGCACTGAGTAAGGTGTGGAATGGGCCTCCTGTAAAATCCGCTCTCTAAGCTCCTGATCTGACGGTACACTAATACGTCCCTGACGTCTCAATAGCCCATCTGCCCCCGTGACAAACTGTGGTGCATCTCCTCGGGACATCCTGTCCCGGATCCTCATCAAAAGGGGACATCCTTCCTGCTTCCGCAGGATCTCGCCGGACAAGTCAGGTAACGCCTCTAACTCGGATAAACAACCGTCTGTACCCGGAAATCGGATATCCAACTCTAAGCCCATCAAATCCCTCTGCAACTGAGGCTGAACCGTAAGCCGAGTTATCACCTCCTCCCGAGGTGTCCTCCTACTCAAAGCATCGGCGACTACGTTCGCCTTTCCGGGATGGTACAAGATCTCTAAGTCAAAGTCCTTGATGAGCTCCAGCCATCTCCTCTGGCGGTTATTCAACTCGCGCTGAGTGAATATATACTTCAGACTCTTATGGTCTGTGAAGATCTGGCACGTGGCCCCGTACAAGTAGTGTCGCCAGATCTTCAGGGCGTGAATCACTGCCGCTAGCTCGAGATCATGGGTAGGGTAGTTCTCCTCGTACGGCTTCAGCTGCCGAGAAGCGTACGCAATAACCCTACCTCTCTACATCAAGACGCACCCCAAGCCTAGCTTGGAGGCGTCACTATAAACTACAAAGTCCTCTATGCCCTCAGGCTGGGCTAACACAGGAGCGGAGGTCAGCCTCCTCTTCAGCTCCTCAAAGCTGCACTGGCAAGGCTCGGACGAGATGAACCTGGTAGACTTCCTCAACAAGAAAGTGAGTGGTCGCGCAATCACGGAGAAGCCCTCAACAAAACGGCGGTAGTACCCCGCTAAGCCCAAGAAACTGTGCACCTCCTTGACCGTCCTAGGAGGCGGCCATGAGGAAATAGACTCTATCTTCGCCGGGTCAACCATGACACCCTCGGCGGAAACTATATGTCCCAAAAATGCCACCTCGGACATCCAAAACTCACACTTAGAGAGCTTAGCGTAAAGCTCTCTATCCTGAAGGACTCGAAGTACCGTCCTCAGGTGTCCCTCATGCTCCTCTCTACTCCGGGAGTAGACTAAGATGTCGTCAATAAATACCACCACGAACTGGTCCAAGAAGTCGATGAAGATGCCGTTCATCAACTCCATGAAGACGGCAGGTGCATTCGTGAGCCCGAATGGCATCACGACAAACTCATAGTGGCCGTATCTCGTCCTGAATGCCGTCTTCGGTATGTCCTCATCTCTCACCCTAAGCTGGTGGTATCCCGACCTCAAATTGATACGTGAAAATACGGAGGCTCCCTGCAACTGGTCCAGCAAATCATCAATGCGCGGTAACGGATACTTGTTCTTGACGGTGACTTTGTTCAACTCCCGGTAGTCGATACATAGCCTCAAAGATCCGTCCTTCTTCTTAACGAAGAGGACCGGTGCACCCCAAGGGGAAACGCTCGGGCGTATGAAACCCCTATCGGCTAACTCCTCGAGCTGCTTCTTCAGCTCCAGCAACTCGATCGGCGCCATGCGGTATGGAGCCTTGGAGATCGGCTTAGTGCCGGGCTCCAACTCAATAGTGAAGTCAACGCTCCTCTGCGGTGGTAGCCCAGGTGGCTCCCCGAATACGTCCTCGAACTCGCATGCCACAGGGATCTCCTCCAGTGATGGTCCCGTCTCCTCCTCTTTCATGGCATAACACCAGAAGGCCTCACATCCCTGCCCGATAAGTCTAGCGGCTCGAACGGCGCTAATGAATGTACCGGCTTCCCGAGGTCCCAACCTCGGAAAATCACCTCCTGCCCCGTCTTTGTGGAAATCGTCATGGTCCTCCGGGTGATGTCCAAAACGGCATGATGGTGGTCCATCCAATCCATACCCTAGATGACTTATTCATGCACTAAGTGCATGACAAAGAAGTCGGCTAACCAATCTCGGTTTCCCAACCGAATGGGGTAACCGCATACCTCTCGGGTACCACTAACCCTACCTCCATCGGGTAACCCTATAGTGAAGGGTCTCCCCTCTATCGTAGCTAAGGACAACCTAGCTACACAATCATCGGATATAAACGAGTGCGTAGCACCCGTATCAAATAAAACTCGGACCGAAAAACCGTGAATCAGAATAGTACCTAGGGCTGCCGGCGCTGGAGGATCAACAACACTCCTCAGCTCAAATACTCTGGCCTGTGTGCCTCTGGTCTTCTGAGTACCTCCACCTCGGCCTCTACCTCGGGCCTGTCCCTGAGCAGATCCCTGAGTGCGGGTCTGACCCTGACCCTAGCTCCTCTGCTGAGCGCCTTGTGCCTGATACTGGGGCGGCCTCTGACTGTCCCCTGCTATACCAGCAGGCGAAGAACCCTACTGTGATTGGGACTTGCCCTGACGGCAAAAAGCGGCTCGGTGGCCCATCTGACCACAAGTAAAACAAGCCACAGGTGGCTTCCTACATGTATCCCTCCTGTGTCCGAATCCTCCACTACCGTAGCACTGAGGTCCTCCCTCGGATGCCGGTCTCGAGTGCTGAGGACCAGAACGTCCCTGACCTGTTGCTCCGGCTCCAGACCCAGCTGGTGCCATCCTCTGTCTCTTGTCCGGTCTCCCGGACTGTGTTGCTCTCCTAGACCCAAGACGGTCTCTCTCATAGGCCGAAGCCCAGTCCTGGTACTCCGCCAGTGAAGTAAAACAAAATCCGCCAGGTAAGCGCAGGTGGACTCTCTCAGTCTCCGGGAAAAGAGGTAGACATGCTGGTCCGTTGGGGGTGCGGAAGGTCCCAGCAAGGCTAACTCTGCCCGAAAACGCCTAATCGCCTCAATGACTGGGACGTCCTCAAATCCTGCCTCCAGGAAATCCTGGACTCTGTCACTCCTTAATGACGCTGGGCAGAAGGTCTCCCTGACGAGGCTCAACAACTGATCCATCCTGGTCACACCGCCTCTAACTGTCCCCCCACCAGTACTGGGCCTGCTCTCGAAACATGTCTGAACTATCTCCACCTGTCTCTCCTCTGGGCAGCGGATCGCCTTTAAGGCTGACTCAACGTGCCCAATCCAATGCTCCATCTCTAACCCTACCTTCCCGTCGAAGTAGGGTACATGTTGCTGGTTGAAAGCCTTCAACCATGAATCAGGTCTCGGAGACCTCAGCTCGTCTCTCGGTATAGCAACCTCCACAACTAGCTCGAGTGCAACCACTGCTGGTGCAACTATCTCTTGTGCAGCCCGAACCTAGGGCACCCTTTGTGTGACCTCAGCTGATCTCTCTCGTGCAGGTGCAGGCACTGGTGGTGCGGGAGGTGGTGCTCCATTCCTAAATGCCTTCTCTACTCGACGTACGTAATCCCCAAATACAGTAGCTGCCACGGACGCTCCCCCGGTCCTGGTAGATGAAGAACCCTGCGCTCCGGACCTAACCACGGTCCTATTCCTAGCCTCGGGAATGATGCTCTCAGCGACCTCCTCTACTGGGGCCTCTGCTGCTGGTGCACCCACAACTGGTGGGTCCGCAACGGGGATGCGTCCCCGACCTCTACCTCTCACACCGGGAGGTCTCCCTACCCGTCCCCGCCTTCTTGGGGCGGTAGGGGGAGGTGGTGGTCTACCCCTATCGGTTCCTACATATGTTGTTGCTCTCGTACGTGCCATCTGATTTCGTATTGCGTTTATTTAAATATAATTACGTAGTACTATTTATGATCCGGTATAATAACTTAAAAGCATAAATGTAACATGTTCGTAATACATATCCAAGGCATGCAAGCCCAAACATCCTAAGGTCACATAGTATCTAGATACATACAATTTCCACAATCACCCTAAGGTCATAAATTATATATAACTATATAATAACTATGCACTTAATAATATAGGTACCAAATTCTAATCCAGAGATCTATGTCGCCGAGGTTTGCGGAAGGAGCGGTGGTCCCGTACATTCTATCCCAATCCCGACTCATGCATATGATTTTGAAAACGAAAAGTCAGAATCCGTGTGGGTTCTGTTTTATACCTCATTCGGCCTTTAAAAGGTTGCGAGTGCCATTGTTGTCAACCTAGGGCTCTAATACCACTTTTGTAACACCCCAAATCCGCGGGACTCGGGGCGCTACGGGCGAGACCGCACAATGGGTCCCGACCCTTAGCTTGACAACAATTTCACCGGACCTTCCAACATGGCAAAAATAAAGGTCAAACTCAAATATGTTTTAATGTATGCGGAAACGAAAAGTACGAAACTACAACTTGGAAACTCAGCCGAGTCCTCAAAACAACGTAAATAAATCCGAATTCTAACAAACGACAATATCCATAAAAGACGACATGAAAAGACTCAAAACATCCCCGTCCTATAATGTACGGAGACCCCGGCTGTCCTCCTCCGCCTCACTCGGCGGCATTCCTAACCTGCAAGTCATCTACACAATCGGTTTAAAACCGTTAGCTAATATTCTACGCATTAGAAAAGAAGTGAAGGCACAAACACACTCATAGCGCATAATATAAATCACACAAGTCCGTTTCTTTATCTTTATATCATCAAGTCATATCCCGTTCTAATTCAGCTTCGGTTGTGACACGAGACCCCAATGGTCCCGCCTCGGTTCCCCCTCCGGCAAGGAATGGCACGGATGCCTCCGTCCATCTAACCCACCGGGCAAGTCGCCGAGAATCCCCTAGACCCCGCAAGGCTAGGCAGTATTGTCACCGCCCGTTATCATACACTTGGGCCAAAGTTATACACATAAGTCGGTGGTCCTATTTACCGGTTTAATAGTTATAGCAAAACATAAACACGCACCACCAAACACACATCCATGCTAATACGGAAAATACGAGCTAAGTAAGTCCGGAGACTTACCTTGTTCCAAACGCTATCTTACAAAACGCTCACGCTTCCCTTGGGAAGAAGTACTCAACCTGTTCACAACAAGGTATCATAAAAACCCGCTCAACTCGAGAAGTCTAGGACTTCTACACAAATGACCTACGCAAGATCATTTGACTCGCATTCTAGGACCGTATCCTAGAGTCCAACATAATTACCGTCAATAATGACGTAAAATCCAACTAGGTCTAATCCCGCTCCTCACATTCTCTTAAGGTCACAAAAGCCGCTACTTGGCATTTCCAACCTATCATGATACTACCCATTTCGCCCATATGTTAAATGATCGTAAACTTATAGCGTAACGGAACCTAAGATAAACTCGTCTAATTTCCGGGGTTAAAACTCGCTAACAAATTTCCGGGCACTTATGCAATTCCTAACACATATGGGCATAAACTGTAATTTATCAAACTGCTGGGTATAAACTGTAATAAACCAAAAGTGAGGGTCAGGATTGTAATTATACCTAAAGTGAGGGTGGCCGACCGAGATTACCCAGAAATCTCGGCCGAGATTCTGTAGTGTTGTCTCCGCGGTTTCACCGCTTCTCCGGCGAGGCTAGGGCGGCGGCAAGGTGGCTGCGATGGTCTCCCTAGACGGCCTGAGTTGCGGGCTTCAATCCGACGGTGGCGGCCGGCCTCCAGCTCCGGCAAGGACGCTGCAGGGGAGGGGAGAAGTGAGCTGTTGCTCACCCGAGGCCGAAGGAAGCCAAGGCGCAAGGTGGCTGGCTGGCGGCGGGGCTCGTGCAGGCAAGGCACGGCGACGGCGACGTGGTGTTCCCCGAGCTTCGAGCGGTGTGGACGTGGAGTTGTCTCGGCCGAGGAGAAAGGAGTGTCTCTCGACCGAGGTGAAGAAGGGAAAGGCCGCCCTTAGCGGTGGATGCTCACTGCGGCGGCCGGCGAACTGGCCGGGACGCAGTGGAGGGAAGGCCGGGTGCTGGTTCCTGTTCCCACGTGAAAGAGAGCCAAGAGAGGGAGGTGAGAGTGCGTGGAATGAGTGCCAAGTGAGGGAGGGTGGCGTGGCGTGGGAGAGTAGGAAAAGGAGGTGGCCGGACCGAGGGGTCGGCTGGGGTGCAGCACGCCAGACCCGCACCGAGGGGTCGGCTGCAGACCCTGCACTCCTGCAGGCCTAGGCATAGGCTGGGCTACAGCACGTGTAGGCTGGCGTGGAGGAGAGGAGAAGCCCGCTGGCGTCCCACGCGACTGGGCGTAGATCTCGGCCGAGATAGGCGGGCCAAGATAACTCTAAGAAGGAAAAGAAAAAGAAAAGAGAGGAAGGTAGCTCCGTAACGGCTCGGAATATATTCCGACATTCGCGTAAAAAATAATTTACGGTTCACGGTTACGGAATAAAAGTCGGATATTCCCGTAGAATAATTTACGGAAATAGGAATAACACGATAATTCGTTTTCTAAAATTTTCGAGCGTTACAAATATCTCGATTTCTATTAGTAGATGGTTAAGTAATATTTAGTTCTTTCCCTATTTACGGTCCTTCAACTATTGATTAAGGTAGCGATACATTTGAGTGAGATTTCAGCTGTTTTTTTCTTTTCTAGTAAAAATTTCATTTGGCCGCTTACATGATGTGTTGTTCATAAAACATTACTTCTTGCTAGACTTTTCACGTGTCAACATTTTCAAGTTATTTTCTTTTTTTAGTCGTAAATAAAACTAACTAGCCCATTAAATAATTTCACACCCATCACTATAATACTAACTCACTCATCAAAATATTTGATAAGATTTTAAAGCATTGTATACTTGTAACACTATGTGTACCCACAAATGATCTATCATTAGGGTGCATCTATCACAAGGGTTGCACTTGGCTTGAAATTGAGGTATCCCAAAAACAAAATGTTATATTTTGTTTCGCAAACATGTATATTATAAATAACCCGTAATAGACATACATCGGGGGTCTTTAGATTTACTTTATTATTTGTCAATTATCACGCAACACCAGTATTGATAGGCCCAAGATAGTACGGGCATAGTAGAGAACCTCCGGGATTAGAAAACCGTCGTTATCAAGATAAGACACCGATCGTCTCGCCACCAATCAGTCAAGAGAAAATGACTTAGATTGATCAACACATCGTACCTAATCAACCGTCATAAGTTTGACATGGGAAAATTAAGAGTCTTGATGTCTTGGTGGTCATGCTCGAAAACAAGCCGACAATGTTTAAAACCAAGTTGAAAACGCTTGCTCCAAGCCTGCCATAGTCACACCAACTTCGGCTCCATCTAGGTAATTTGTCTTGTTTGCACACTCTTTGCAAAACACATATAACTAAAAAAAATTGGAATTAGAAGACCCTTACTTCTTTTCTTGAGATACAACATTGTAGTTTAATCAAAGGCGATTTTCTTTGAGAAATAGAATGAAAGTAATCCCACGACACAACAACTATATTACTTGTGTGTGCGTCGAGCCGTGAAAATTTTTAATCAATATATATGCACGCCCAATCCAAATATATTTTATGCAATATTATATAAAATTAACATGTGTCAATCTTGTCAAGGTTAAATTGTCAACACTTTAAAACAATTGAAAGCATCTCGACATTCTCATTGAATGAAGTCAAACCATCACAATAGCCTTTTTCCCTCGTCTCATAGTCGGATATGCAATCCCAAATTTCTCCTTGAAATTGCCATCCATGTTTAGAGAATGAAAATACAAGAGTCATGTTTGAATATCGTCTATTATTGACCACCTTTTTTTATATTATAACTTACTAGAAAAACTCTTTCATTTTCATGTAATTTTCTAGTTAAATATTTGTGTTTCTAGCAGTCAATAAGGTACTTTTCAAAGCTGAACTAGTAGGCTATAAAAAGCTCACACATGCCCCTTAGGGCAAAAAAACATCAATAAAGTTGATCTCTTTTGAGATTTAAAGATGTTTTTAGAACTAAAACTTGGTTAAGAGGCTTAGTTTTCAAACCTTATAAGATAGAGGCTTAAAAACGTTGTTGAGGTGAGAGACTTAAGGAACAAATGAGTTATCTTTTCAAAAGTGAGATTACAAGGGAGAGATACTCGTGTTGCGGGATACAATTTATTTATATTGAGACATTATCTTTTTTAATTAACCAGAAATATTTATTTATTTATTTATAATATATAAAGGTTATTATTAAGAAGGATAAAAAAAATAAAGAAACGAAATCTTAAAAAGTATAACAAATTCCTATAATAAATTTGAAATCGCAATCTCTACAAACTTATTGATTTGTTCTTTGGTGTACTAAACACTTGTAAAGAATGAGACTTTATCTCAAATGAGGTTGGAAATTAAAAAAAAATCATTTCATGTAATGTGAGACGGATGTATGGGGGAGGATTTCAAACATGAAGTTTATCTTCATTAAAAAATATTATTTGTGGTAAAATTATATTTATCTAATTATGGTGGGTGACGGCTCAGTTAAGGCAACCCATGAACATTACTCCTATATATATATATAGCCTTCAAAATATTCAAAAATATCTCGCATGCACTAGTAGTATCTTTAGTTTTTTTTCAATGCCATTAGGCCATTCAAAGTACGACCCAAATCATGCAAATCATGCAACTTGCACGCATCGGAACACCATGTTGATTCTTGATCGCCCAATTAAAAAAAAATCGGTACATAGGATCCTCGAGCGTATCAATATTAACTTTTAAATTAATCGTGAATGACAATACAGACAAATCTAAATTCAACCTCTTCACAAGATATACATATCGTCTACCAAATTTAATGATAATAAGTGAAGCAATTTTACAAAATATATAAAAATAAACTTCCAAATGTATAAAAATGAAATAAAATATTAATTTTAATCATAACGATTTAATTAATATATATAATATCAAATTGAAAATAAAAAATAAAAGGTTATATTGGATCTCTTTATCCAACTATAATATTAAAAAGGTGGTTTATGACTAACAATAAAAAGGTTCTTTTTGGCTGAAAAAGTAACGCGTAAGTTTTTTTTTTTATGAACTTTTAATGTTAGTTCAAAGACACTTATTGCATTCGTTAAATTAATTTCTTAAGATGTATACAAACGGGTAACATGTGTAATCTTAACGGTAAAAGGCTATATAATGTTATTGTGCTTTCTTAATGAGACAATCAATACTATTATTAATTAGTTAACTATTACAACTTATACAATTTTCTCTAAGAATAAAAATATTGTTTTCGTTTATAAAAATAAATTAACAATACGAACTAAAATATGCTTATGCATTTCCAACAATCAAATACTTAAATGTAGCCTTGTAGAAAAGTACATTAATTCCGTTCTTATTTTAAAATTTCAGTTATACAAGCCTCACATGTTTATAAGAAAATACTATTGTACTCCTTAATACTTTATTCTACAAATAAGAAAAGACACACAACTTATTGGCAATATCCTAATCTTGATATTGTTGATATATTTCTTACGCCCTCAAGATATCCGAACTCACCATGCAAATAGCGGTGTTTGCTTTCAGAAGTTTGTTCAGCTCCACGAGCCATTCAAAGTAGGATCCAAGGTATCCGACTTGCACGCTGAGGACAAATCACTTTGAGTCTTACTTGCCCAGTCAGCAACAACAACCCTGTTCTTAGGGTCCTTAAGCTTGTCGGTATTTAATTTTATTTGGCTCTTTACTGTAACACCCCGAATTCTGAGAACCCAGGATGCTACTGGTTAGGACCTCACAGTGGGTCCCGACCTTAGTTGAACAACAACTTAACTAGAATCTTACAACAAGGCACAGAAAGAAACCGGTAAAATTGAAAAATATTTTTATTATGCATGACTCAAAAAGGGAGAACATCATCAGCCGTCCAAAAGAAACAAACAACTAAGAAAAGAAAGAAAAGATCCCCAACACATCCCAAATGAAACTCAAAATAACAAATATGAAAACCCCGGCTGACCACACTCTCCGGCTCCCTCAACAGCGGCTAACCTGCAAGGTCTACAACATCGGTTTTCACCGTTAGCTAACAATCACTATACCAACATATACATGTAGCACAAACACACATCAAGGATAATAAACACATCACATAAAACACACATAAACCGATTATTATCTTTTCATTAAGTGATTCACTTTTATTAGTTCAACTTCATTTGTGGCACGAGAATCCCATCGACATCGCCTCTGTCCCCGTAAACCAACCGGAATGGTTCCAATGCATATCTACCGTATACCGTATGGACTGGTCGCAGAGAATCTCCCAACATCTTAAAATGCAGGGCAGCGATGCCACGACCCGTTATCATACACTTGGGTCTAATTACATTATATCGTCGTTCTAATCAATTTCCATTAAAACAATAAACACATACCACCACATAGCATACACTCATGTAGCATCATTAGCTAAGCAAGTCCATAAGACTTACATGAACAGATCGACGACCAGCCATTACGAACTATCGTTTGCTCGTTCAATCACTATCAACTACCTGATCAAATAGTACGTCTTAGAATCACAATTCTAAAGCTTACAAGACTTCTAGAAGGTTCCTATACTAGTGAGTAAGTTCCCGGAAAGAAAGATTGAGAAATCCCAACTTTTGCGGAAATTACCAAAATGCCCCTAACTTTTCCTAAAATTCCGAAAAGTACCCGGATCAAACTGATCACCTAAAATAATCCGATAATCTTTATTAAGGTCTAACCTTATCCATGAGTAATTTAACAAACAAACACAACCTTATTACATGTTATCCATGGTTAAACAATTAACAATACCATAATTAGTTAAAAATAGAACCATCTCTCATCTCAATATTAACCCAAAAACCTAACAGCTAAGTAACCTATTATATTAACTATAATCCCAAATTTAATCAAGGTCATTCCCTTTATCTGGTATATACTATTTTATTTTAATTAATTTAGCCCTAAAAAGATTATTCTCTCGAGTCAAACTATCCATCCAAAATCGATCGCCTCCCGCTCAAAACTTGATCGAAGTAAGACTATTGTTTACGGTACCTAAATCAGCAAGCGAGTCAATCAAATGCTTCACCTTTAATAAATCAACTTCACATTCTATAATTTTACTTAATCTTCTTCATAATCTAACTGGATGATTCTACCTTAACTAATTAAACCAATATCTGAGACTACAATCATCAACTTCACGTCAACCACTCTTATATTCAACAATACCACCATTTGAATCTTATATCTTAAATGATCAATCTAAACCTTTCTTAGTCCCACTGATCACCTTTTGCATCATCCACTTCAATTGGTTGATATATATATTAAAATACCCAATCTCCTAACACAACTACTAACTTTAACGCTCAAATTAACCACTCTCCTAAACTTATCATGATGCCAACTGAGACTACATGGATTAATACTTCAATTCAACTGTAAAGATCATACATGACTACGAACAACAAAGTAGTTACCTAGGCCCGCAAGGAAGGAAACAAGTTAATGATGGTATTAGGGAGATGAGGAACCATCGTTACTGCTGTACTACTCCGTGGCTACTGCAGCAAGGGAGGAGGAGAGGAGAAGAGAGCCAAGCTTACCCTTGAAACTGCAGTACCGGAGACGCAAGTTCCGGAGGTTCCCGCTTTAATCCACACACGTTCGATGAAGACGAAGACGAGACCGTACGTTGTTGGAGAAGACGAGTACGACTCCGCTGTTACGCTGCTTCAGGAGACGAAGGTAAGCCCGTCTCTGCGCTGCTCCAGATGTGAGAGAGAGTCGGGAGAGGAATCGAGGAGAAGAAGATGCTGACGACGTTGCAAAATGCTCGGGAGGTAGCAGTTAGGATTTGCAGAAGATCTCGGAACTGATAAGAGATAGAGGAAGCGGGTACTGGGCAGTGGGAAAGGAGCCGAAAAGAAAGAGGAAAGAAGAAGCAGGGTGGCAGCCCAAGAAAGAAACGTTGACCGGCCCAGAAAGGAAGAAAACCAGGCCGGTGCTAAATGTTGATACCCAGCCCAAAATTAATTATACCCCATTTAAGTTAGTTTCAATTGATTAAAAAATACAGTAACACTACCGGTTTCGAAAATAAATAAAAAGAAATTCCGGTTATCACATTTACGTTAGTGTACGCATCTCGGCAACGGGTGCACATCTCAACGTATTCTGGTGGGTCGACACTCTTGCCATCGGCACCGGGCTTTACAACATTTTCTGTTACATTGATGGAAGCATCAACGTACTTCTCAAACACATCAAAGAGCATTATTGGTATTTCGTCTTGTGGAGACTTAACGTTGTTTTTTCTAGGATCGTTGTCTACAACTTGCATGCAACCTTCTGCCAATTCAAGAGTTTTTGCCTTTTCGCACCATTCTTTAAGTGCTTGGTTGTCGCTAGGCCCCCAAGCGTCACAAAGGAGATACGTTGTTCATATATTCAAAAGAAGGACGTAGCAAAAATATCCCTTCATCGTGTGTTTTGCTTCTTCTTAATTTAGAGAAAAATATGACAATATGTTTACTGAGTTCCCCTTCTTTGAGATCTAAGGATATTTTATATTGACAAGTTATTAGCTTATTTTTAGAAAGCGTAACTAATAGAAAATTACTAATATTATTTTAAAATAAAAGTATTCATCGATGAGCTTTTTTGTCCGAAATCTAAGGCTATTTTATGGTTAAACAACGTGATTCCGTATCAAATGGGAACCCGGTTGTTTACCAATAATATCTCGATTTCTATTAGTAGATAGTTAAGTAATATTTAGTTCTTTCCCTATTTACGGTCCTTCAACTATTGATTAAGGTAGCGATACATTTGAGTGAGATTTCAGCTGTTTTTTTCTTTTCTAGTAAAAATTTCATTTGGCCGCTTACATGATGTGTTGTTCATAAAACATTACTTCTTGCTAGACTTTTCACGTGTCAACATTTTCAAGTTATTTTCTTTTTTTAGTCGTAAATAAAACTATCTAGCCCATTAAATAATTTCACACCCATCACTATAATACTAACTCACTCATCAAAATATTTGATAAGATTTTAAAGCATTGTATACTTGTAACACTATGTGTACCCACAAATGATCTATCATTAGGGTGCATCTATCACAAGGGTTGCACTTGGCTTGAAATTGAGGTATCCCAAAAACAAAATGTTATATTTTGTTTCGCAAACATGTATATTATAAATAACCCGTAATAGACATACATCGGGGGTCTTTAGATTTACTTTATTATTTGTCAATTATCACGCAACACCAGTATTGATAGGCCCAAGATAGTACGGGCATAGTAGAGAACCTCCGGGATTAGAAAACCGTCGTTATCAAGATAAGACACCGATCGTCTCGCCACCAATCAGTCAAGAGAAAATGACTTAGATTGATCAACACATCGTACCTAATCAACCGTCATAAGTTTGACATGGGAAAATTAAGAGTCTTGAAGTCTTGGTGGTCATGCTCGAAAACAAGCCGACAATGTTTAAAACCAATTTGAAAACGCTTGCTCCAAGCATGCCATAGTCACACCAACTTCGGCTTTGTAACACCCCAAATCCGCGAGACTCGGGGCGCTACGGGCGAGACCTCACAATGGGTCCCGACCCTTAGCTTGACAACAATTTCACTGGACCTTCCAACATGGCACAAATAAAGGTCGAAAACTCAAATATGTTTTTAATGTATGCGAAACGAAAAGTACGAAACTACAACTTGGAAACTCAGCCGAGTCCTCAAAACAACGTAAATAAATCCGAATTCTAACATACAACAATATCCGTAAAAGACAACATGAAATATGACTCAAACATCCCCGTCCTATAATGTACGGAGACCCCGGCTGTCCACTCCTCCACCTCACTCGGCGGCATCCCTAACCTGCAAGTCAACTACAAGACGGTTTTAAACCGTTAGCTCATATTCTAGATATTAGGAAAGCGGTGAAGGCACAAACACATACATTACACATAACATAAATCACACAAGTCCGATTTCTTATCTTTTATTATTAAGTCGTATTCCATTCTAGTTCAACTTCTTTTGTGACACGAGACCCCAATGGTCTCGCCTCGGTCCCCACTTACCGGCAAGGAATGGTGCGAATGCATCCGCCCATCTAACCCGCCGGGCTAGTCGCCGAGAATCCCCTAGACCTCACTATGGGCTAGGCAGTATTGTCACCGCCCGTTATCATACACTTGGGCCACAATATATATATATATATATATATATATATAGAGTCGGTGGTCCTAATTACCGGTTTCATTGTTATAACATCAAATAACACACACCACCAAACACACAACAATACTAATACATAAAATACGAGCTAAGTAAGTCCGGAGACTTACCTCGTCCCAAAACCTATCTCACAAAACGCTCACGCTTCCCTTGGGAAGAAGTACTCAACCTGTTCACAACAAGGTATCATAAAAACCCGCTCAACTCGAGAAGTCTAGGACTTCTACACAGATGACCTTTGCAGGATCATTTGACTCGCATTCTAGGACCGTATCCTAGAGTCCAACATAATTACCGTCAATAATGACGTAAAAGCCAACTAGGTCTAATCCCGCTCCTCACATTCTCTTAAGGTCACAAAAGCCGCTACTTGGCATTTCCACTAAGTTATGCAATTCCAACCTATCATGATACTAATGAGCATCTAAGGATCGATACGAATTCATGGATTTTTATCGGGATCCGGACCTAGCATGAAACTACCCCATTTAGCCCATACGCTAAATTGATCGTTAAAGTTTATATATCGACCTAATATAAATTCGTTCCAAAAACCCGAGGTTAAAACTCGCTAACGTAATTTCCGGGCAATTCTGCATTTCCTAAGACATGTGGGCCAAAACTGTAATTAATATAAACAGAGGGGGTTCAAAGCGTAATTATACCAAAAGTTAGGGTGGCCAACCGAGATTACCCAGAAATCTCGGCCGAGATTCTGCAGTGGTGTCTCCGCGGTTTCACTGCTTCTCCGGCGAGGCTAGGGCGGCGGCAAGGTGGTTGCGATGGTCTCCCTGGATGGCCTGAGTTGCGGGCTTCACTCCGAAGGTGGCGGCCGGCCTCCAGCTCCGGCGAGGGCGCTGCAGTGGAGGGGATAAGTGAGTTGTTACTCACCCGAGGCCGAAGGAGAAGGCGTGGCGGAGTGGAGGGCGACTGGCGTTGGCGGCTCCGGCTAGGCCCGTGCAGGTGAGGCACGGCGAGGGTGAAGGTTACCCCGGGGCGGGGACGGCTTGCTGCGGCTCTCCTTGCCTGAGCAGCCCTGACGCAGAACGAGGGAGAGGGGTCTCGGTGGTGGCTCTCCGGCGTGCTCCAAGGGCTCGGGACATAGAGGTGGCGAAGTGACGACGGCGGGGCGGCGGCTGGACGTAGAAGAAAGCTAAGGGAGGTGGTTGCAGAGGGTGAAGGTCGAGAGAGAGAGAGAGATGCGTGGGGGAGTCAAGGGAGAGGAGAGAAGAGGGAAGGAGTGCCGCGGTCTTGCACAGGCCGAGGGGTCGGGTCGGCTAGGTGCAGGGAGCAGGGAACAGGGAGCGTGGACGAGGGGTCGGACAACCTGGGCGGCACGGCTGCAGGCCTAGGCGTAGGCTGGGCGGGCGGCACGTGCAGTTGGCGTGGGAAGAGGGAAAGCGTCGCGGCTGTTCCCGCGGGCTGGGCGACGATCTCGGCCGAGATAGGTAGGCCGAGATTCCCCAAAGAAGAAAGAAAAGAGGATAGAAATGAAAGGGCGGGATCCGACTCGTTAAACTAGTTCCGTAACGGGCGTTACGGGTCGGAATATTTTCCGACATTCTCGTAAAATAATTTACGGTTTACGGTTTTGGAATAAAAGTCGGATATTCCCGTAGAATAAATTACGGAAATAGGAATAACACGATAATTCGTTTTTCTAAAAAAATTCTGGGCGTTACATCTAACCCCCCTAAAAACAAGTTTCGTCCCGAAACTTGCTAAACCCAACACTCTCCAATATATCCGCCTCGTAATCCCGTACAACTCATAAAAGGTATACTGTCATCTCTAAATCAAGCTTATGTATAGAAACATATCACAACCTCGTAAGGTCCACATAACTCAACCAAACACATAACACAATAAGCAAACAAGAAAGATCTCAGGACTAACCCGACGGTCCTATCGATGTGGCTAGGTCTGCATAAAACTCATGATAGTTCCTCCGAATACTATGTTCCGTCTCCCATGTAGCCTCGTCGGCTCCTCGCCTCGACCACTGAATCCTAAGCATCGGTATCTCCTTCGATCGAAGGCGTCTCGTACTCCGCTCTAAGACCGCTATTGGGTGCTCTGCGAAAGTGTGGTCCGGCTCGACCACTAGGTCCTCATGACTAAAGATGTGTCGCGGGTCATGGATGTACTCTCTCAGCTGAGAGACATGAAAGACCGGGTGTATACCCTCCAACCGCGGTGGCAATGCTAACCGGTATACCACCTCACCGACTCTCTCTATGATCTCAAATGGTCCGACATATAGGGGGCTTAACTTCCCCTTAATGCCGAATCGTCTAACGCCCCATGTCGGTGACACCCTCAACCAGACCTGAGCTCCTACCCTGAACTCGAGAGGTCTACGTCTCCTATCCGCATACGACCTCTGACGGCTCTGCGCAGCCAACATCCTCTCCCGAATCAGAGCGACTCTCGCCATGTCGTCCTGTACCTGATCCGGTGCCACAATGCTAGAGCTCCCGGGCTCATCCCAACACAAGGGAGTACGGCATCTCCGTCCATACAATGCCTCATACGGTGCCATCCCGATCGAAGCGTGCCAGCTGTTATTATACGAAAACTCGACCAACGGGAGATGATCTGGCCATACCTGACCCCAGTCTAGTACACACGCTCGAAGCATATCCTCTAAAGTCTGAATAGTCCGCTCAGACTGGCCGTCGGTCTGGGGGATGGTATGCGGTGGTGAAATGGAGACTCGAACCTAGGGCGGCGTGTACCTGCTGCCAGAATCCTCGAGGTAAAATGCCCGTCTCTGTCCGAAGATGATGGTCCTCGGGACTCCATGTAGTCTCACAATCTGACGGGTAAACTCCTCGGCTAAACGACTCACCGGCCACGTTTCCCGTATGGGAATGAAACGTGCGGTCTTCGTCAACCGGTTCTACTACCACCCATATCGCGTCAAAGCTCCTACCAGGTCTCAGGCCGGTCACGAAGTCCATAGCTATGTCCTCTCACTTCCAACTGCGGCACGGGCAATGGGTGGAGCTGCTCCTCCAGGTCTATGGTGGTCGATCTTGACCTGCTGGCAGGTCGTGCATCGGGCCACATATCTAGCTACATCGGGCTTGAGCCCGCCCCACCAATAGGATCTCCTAAGGTCCTGGTACATCTTACTCGCGCCTGGGTGCACTGAGTAAGGTGTGGAATGGGCCTCCTGCAAAATCCGCTCTCTAAGCTCCGGATCCGACGGTACACAAATGCGTCCCTGACGTCTCAACAGCCCATCTGCTCCGTGACAAACTGTGGTGCCTCTCCTCGCGACATCCTGTCCCGGACCCTCCTCAAAATGGGACAACTCTCCTGCTTCTGCAGGATCTCTCTGGACAAGTCAGGTAATGCCTCTAACTCGGATAAACGACCGTCCGTACCCGGAAATCGGATATCCAACTCTAAGCCCATCAAATCCCTCTGCAGCTGAGGCTGAACCGTAAGCCGAGCTATCACCTCCTCCCGAGGTGTCCTCCTACTCAAAGCATCGGCGACTACGTTCGCCTTCCCGGGATGGTACAAAATCTCCAAGTCAAAGTCCTTGATGATCTCCAGCCACTCTCCTCTGGCGGTTGTTCAACTCCCGCTTGAGTGAATATATACTTCAGACTCTTATGGTTTGTGAAGATTCTGGCACGTAGGCCCCGTACAAGTAGTGTCGCCAGATCTTCAGGGCGTGAATCACTGCCGCTAGCTCGAGATCATGGGTAGGGTAGTATCTCCTCGTACGGCTTTCAGCTGCCGAAAGCGTACGCAATAACCCTACCCCTCTGCATCAAGACGCACCCCAAGCCTAGCTTGGAAGGCGTCACTATATACCACAAAGTCCTCTATGCCCTCAGGCTGGGCTAACACAGGAGCGGAGGTCAACCTCCTCTTCAGCTCCTCAAAGCTGCGCTGGCAAGGCTCGGACCAGACGAACCTGGTAGACTTCCTCAGCAAGGAAGTGAGCGGTCGTGCAATCACGGAGAAACCCTCAACAAAACGGCGGTAGTATCCCGCTAAGCCCAAGAAACTGCGCACCTCCTTGACCGTCCTAGGAGGCGGCCATGAGGAAACAGACTCTATCTTCGCCGGGTCGACCATGACACCCTCGGCGGAAACTATATGTCCCAGAAAATGCCACCTCGGACATCCAAAACTCACACTTAGAGAGCTTAGCGTAAAGCTCTCTATCTTGGAGGACTCGAAGTACCGTCCTCAGGTGTCCCTCATGCTCCTCTCTACTCCGGGAGTAGACTAAGATGTCGTCAATAAATACCACCACGAACTGGTCCAAGAAGTCGATGAAGATGCCGTTCATCAACTCCATGAAGACGGCAGGTGCATTCGTGAGCCCGAATGGCATCACGACAAACTCATAGTGGCCATATCTCGTCCTGAATGCCGTCTTCGGTATGTCCTCATCTCTCACCCTAAGCTGGTGGTATCCCGACCTCAAATCGATACGTGAAAATACGGAGGCTCCCTTGCAACTGGTCTAGCAAATCGTCAATGCGCGGTAACGGGTACTTGTTCTTGACGTGACTTTGTTCAACTCCCGGTAGTCGATACATAGCCTCAAAGATCCGTCCTTCTTCTTAACGAAGAGGACCGGTGCACCCCAAGGGGAAACGCTCGGGCGTATGAAACCCCTATCGGCTAACTCCTTCGAGCTGCTTCTTCAGCTCCAGCAACTCGATCGGCGCCATGCGGTGATGGAGCCTTGGAGATCGGCCTAGTGCCGGGCTCCAACTCAATAGTGAAGTCAACGCTCCTCTGCGGTGGTAGCCCAGGTGGCTCCCCGAAAACGTCCTCGAACTCGCATGCCACAGGGATCTCCTCCAGTTATGGTCCCGTCTCCCCCTCCTTCATGGCATAACACCAGAAGGCCTCACATTCCTTCCCGATAATTCTAGCAGCTCGAACGGCGCTAATGACTGTACCGGCTTTCCCGAGGTCCCAACCTCAGAAAATCACCTCTTGTCCCGTCTCTGTGGAAATCGTCACGGTCCTCCGGCTGATGTCCAAAACGGCATGATGGTGGTCCATCCAATCCATCCCCAAGATGACTTCTTCATGCACTAAGTGCATGACAAAGAAGTCGGCTAACCAATCTCGGTTCCCCAAACGAATGGGGCAACCGCGTACCTCTCGGGTACCACTAACCCTACCTCCATCGGGTAACCCTATAGTAAAGGGTCTCCCCTCTATCGTAGCTAAGGACAACCTAGCTACACAATCATCGGATATAAACGAGTGCGTAGCACCCGTATCAAATAAAACTCGCACTGAAAAACCGTGAATCCGAATAGTACATGGGGCTACCGGCGCTGGAGGATCAACAGCACTCCTCAACTCGAATACTCTGGCATGTGTGCCTCGGGTCTCCTGAGTACCTCCATCACGGCCTCTACCTCGGCCCTGACCCTGAGCGGATCCCTGAGTGCGGGTCTGACCCTGACCCTGGCTCCTCTGCTGAGAGCCCTGTGACTGATATTGCGGCCTTTGACCGCTCCCTGCTATGCCAGCAGGCGAGGAACCCTGCTGTGACGGTGCCTTGCCCTGACGGCAAAAAGCAGCTCGGTGACCCATCTGGCCACAAGTGAAACAAGCCACAGGCGGCTTCCTACATGTCTTCTTCGTATGTCCATAACCTCCACAACCGTAGCACTGAGGTCCTCCGTCGGATGCCGGTCTCGACGGCTGAGGACCAGAGCGTCCCTGACCTGTCGCTCCGGCCCCTGACCCAGCTGGTGCCGTCCTCTGTCTCTTGTCCGGTCTCCCGGACTGTGCTGCTCTCCTAGACCCAAGGCGGTCTCCCTCATAGGCCGAAGCCCGGTCTTGGTACTCCGCCAGTGAGGTACAACGGAAACCCGCCAGGTAAGCGCGGGTGGACTCTCTCAGTCTCCTGGAGAAAAGGTAGACATGTTGGTCCGCCGGGGGTGCGGAAGGTCCCAGCAAGGCTAACTCTGCTTGAAATCGCCTGATCGCCTCAATGACTGGGACGTCCTCGAATCCTGCCTCCAGGAAATCCTGGACTCTGTCACTCCTCAGTGAAGCTGGGCAGAAGGTCTCCCTGACGAGGCTCAACAGCTGATCCATCCTGGTCACACCGCCTCTAACTGTCCTCCACCAGTACTGGGCCTGCTCTCGAAGCAGTGTTTGAACTATCTCTACCTGTCTCCCCTCTGGGCAACGGATCGCCTCTAAGGCTGACTCAACGTGCTCAATCCAGTGCTCCACCTCTAACCCTACCTTCCCGTCGAAGTAGGGTACATGCTGCTGGTTGAAAGCCTTCAACCATGAATCGGGTCTCGGAGACCTCAGCTCGTCTCTCGGCCTAGCAACCTCCACAACTGGCTCGGGTGCAACCACTGCTGGTGCAACTATCTCTGGTGCAGCCCGAACCTGGGTCACCCTCTGTGTGACCTCAGCTGATCTCTCTGGTGCAGGTGTAGACACTGGTGGTGCGGGAGGTGGTGCTCCAGTCCTAAACGCCTCCTCTACCCTATACGTAATCTCCAAATACAGTAGCTGCCACGGACGCTCCCCCGGTCCTGGTAGATGAAGAACCCTGCGCTCCGGAACTAACCACGGTCCTTTCCCTAGCCTCGGGAATGATGCTCTCAACTACTTCCTCTACTGGGGCCTCTGCTACTGGTGCCCCCACAACTGGTGGGTCCGCAATGGGGACACGTCCCCGACCTCTACCTCTCGTACCTGGAGGTCTCCCTACTCGTCCCCGTCCTCTTGGGGCGGTAGGGGGAAGTGGTGGTCTACCCCTATCGGGTCCTACATATGCTGTCGCTCTCGTACGTGCCATCTGATTTCGTATTGCGTTTACTTAAATATAAATACGTGGTACTATTTATAATCCGGTATAATAACTTAAAGCATAAATATAACATGATCATAATACATGTCCACGGCATGCAAGCCCAAACATCCTAAGGTCACATACATAGCTAGGTACGTACAATATCCACAATCGTTCTAAGGTCATACATATATATATATATAACTATGTACTTAGTAAAATAAGTACCTAATTCAATCCAGAGATCTACGTCGCCGAGGTTTGCGGAAAGAGCGGTCCCGTACATTCTAACCCAATCCCAACTCATGCATATGATTTTGAAAACGAAAAGTCAGAACCCGTGTGAGTTCTGTTTTATACCTCATTCGGCCTTTAAAAGGTTGCGAGTGCCATTGTTGTCAACCTAAGGCTCTGATACCACTTTTGTAACACCCCAAATTCGCGGGACTCGGGGCGCTACGGGCGAGACCTCACAATGGGTCCCGAACCTTAGCTTGACAACAGTTTCACCGGACCTTCCAACATGGCACAAATAAAGGCGAAAACTCAAAAATGTTTTTAATGTATGCGGAAACGAAAAGTACAAAACTACAACTTGGAAACTCAGCCGAGTCCTCAAAACAACGTAGAT
The DNA here is from genome assembly GCA_002319775.1 of Fagopyrum tataricum. Taxonomy (NCBI): domain Eukaryota; kingdom Viridiplantae; phylum Streptophyta; class Magnoliopsida; order Caryophyllales; family Polygonaceae; genus Fagopyrum; species Fagopyrum tataricum. The sequence goes on from NCTC01003613.1 coordinate 79,790, forward strand.
AAATCCGAATTCTAAATATACGACAATATCCATAAATGACAACATGGAATATGACTCAAAACATCCCCTTCCTATAATGTACGGAGACCCCGGTTGTCCACTCCTCCGCCTCACTCGGTGACATCCCTAACCTGCAAGTCATCTACACAATCGGTTTAAAACCGTTAGCTAATATTCTAGGCATTAGAAAAGCGGTGAAGGCACAAACACACCCATAACACAAAACATAAGTCACACAAGTCCGGTTCCTTATCTTTTATTATTAAGTCGTATTCCAATCTAGTTCAACTTCTTTTGTGACACGAGACCCCAATGGTCTCGCCTCGGTCCCTACTTACCGGCAAGGAATGGTACGGATGCATCCGTCCATCTAACCCGCCGGGCTAGTCGCCGAGAATCCCCTTGACCTCACTATGGGCTAGGCAGTATTGTCACCGCCCGTTCTCATACACTTGGGCCAATATAAACATATATATAAAGTCGGTGGTCCTATTACCGGTTTCATCGTTATAACATAAAATAACACACACCACCAAACACACAACAATACTAATACATAAAATACGAGCTAAGTAAGTCCGAAGACTTACCTCGTCCCAAACGCTATCTCACAAAACGCTCACGCTTCCCTTGGGAAGAAGTACTCAACCTGTTCACAACAAGGTATCATAAAAACCCGCTCAACTCGAGAAGTCTAGGACTTCTACACAAATGACCTACGCAAGATCATTTGACTCGCATTCTAGGACCGTATCCTAGAGTCCAACATAATTACCGTCAATAATGACGTAAAAGCCAACTAGGTCTAATCCCGCTCCTCACATTCTCTTAAGGTCACAAAAGCCGCTACTAGGCATTTCCACTAAGTTATGCAATTTCCAACCTATCATGATACTACTAAGCATATATAGATCGATACAAATTTATGGCTTTTACCGGCTTCGGGTCCTAGGATGATACTATCCATTTCGCCCATAGGTTAATTGATCGTAAACTTATAGCATAACGGAACCTAAGATAAACTCGTCTAATTTCCGAGGTTAAAACTCGCTAACATATTTTCCGGGCACTTATGCAATTCCTAACACATATGGGCATAAACTGTAATTATCAAACTGCTGGGTATAAACTGTAATTAACCAAAAGCTACGGGCCAAAATTGTAATTATACCGAAAGTGAGGGTGGCCGACCGAGATTACAAGAGATCCCGGCCGAGATTCTGCAGTGGTATCCCGGCGGCGTCACTGCTTCTCCGGCGGGGCAAGGGCGGCAGCTAGCATCCTCGGTGGTGTTGCAGGTGGCCGGCAGTGGCCTGGCTCCCGGTAGCGGCCGTTCTCCGGCGAGGTCAAAGCGTGCAGGAGGAGAAGAGCCGCG
>NCTC01003614.1:34627-50721 GCA_002319775.1 Fagopyrum tataricum
GGATCTTTTGTTATGTACAGTTATATGTTTTGATTGTACTCAGTGGTACCTTGTATAAACCTTTTGATTTATATATACACTTTGATGTTTTGGTTTTAATCTATCGGTGCCTTGTTGTAAGATCCAGTGAACTTGTTGTCAGGCTAGGGTCAGGATCCATTGTGAGATCCTAGCCCAGTAGCGCCTCGAGTCCTACGGATTCGGGGTGTTACAAAGTTGGTATCAGAGCCTTAGATTGACAATAATCGCACTTGCAATCTGCGATAAAGGTCGAATAGATAAATAAACAGAACCCGAAAGGGGTCTGACTTTTCAAAAGGTTTTTGTTTTGAAATGAGTACAAATGTTTTGGGATAGCGTGTACGAGAAGCCATCACCCATTTGAAGACCTCGACAGTATAGATATATATAGATATTATGTTGTGATTGACTTTATATATAATCTATACATATGGCATATATATAGCCTTATAGGTTGGGTGTATTTACCTTGCAGATGGCTCAGACTAGAGCTGTATCTGCAGATGGACGAGTTAGGGGTAGATCCCCTCTTCCTCCAGTAGAGGTAGGACAAAGTCATATTTTCGCTGTTGATCCACCAACAGCGGTGGGGTTCCTGAGGTTGTTGCTGAGAGTGTCGTTCCTGAGATTGGGAACCGTATAGTTGGGAGACATACACCACAGCGAGTCTAGTCAGATGACTCGGATTATGACTTTATGAGGGGACCAGATTTCCGCGCGTATATCAGACAAGTGGAGGAAGCTGCAAGAGTAGGTAGACGTATTCCGGATCTTCCGGTAGAGGAGGGATCCTCTGAGAGATCCCATGGAGATACTCAGGTGCCAGTTGTACCGGCACGTGTTGCTGAGATTATTCAAGTTCTAGAGGAGCATATAATGCATGGGAAGAGATAGTGAACTGGGCAGACTAGTGGTGCTGGTGGAGTTGTTGGTTCTGAACTAAACCAGAGACGCCCAAGTTACCCCGCATCTACACAGGTTGGCAACTACGGGTCGACGATGTTATAACTGTGGGGAGCTTGGACATTTACCGACCAGTGTGCCCGAGGAAAACAGTGATTTGTTTTACTTGTGGAAGACCAGGTCACAGACAGATTTTCTGTAGACGGGGTAGAGCTTCATTACAATAGGATTCTTCTCCTGCTAGTGCAGTAGGAGGTGAGCAAAGACCACCTCAGCAGCAGATACAGGGACAATAGAGAGTCCCAGATCGTCCTACTACTCAGGGATATGCTCCCGGGCCGAGTAGAGGCAGAGGTCGTGGTGGGAGCACCACTGGTACTAGAGGAGCTCAGGGTAGAGTTTTTGAGCTGAGGAGTGCAGAGGAGCCAGCTACACCGACTGCTACAGGTACCATTCTGATTCATGGTTTACCTGTTAGAGTCTTATTTGATACTGGAGCTACGCATTCTTTTATATATGATGCATGTGTTGAGCGTCTGAGTGTAGATACGACTGAGGGGATACGCTTTAGTATCGGGTTACCCGATGGTAGTAGGGTCAGAGGTTCCCATGAGATTCGTGACTGTCCCATTTCTGTAGGGACCCGTGTATTACTTGTGAACTTCTTTGTCATGCCATTAGTGCATGAAGAAGTCATTTTAGGTATGGATTGGATGGACAGACATCAGACAGTATTAGATGTAGGTAGGAGGACTATTACCCTCTCTACTGAGTTAGGTCAGATAGAGGTTTTCCGAGGTTGGGACCTTGGAAAGTCAGGCATGGTTATCAGTGTGATACGGACTACGAGACTGATTGCACAGGGTTGTGAGACCTTCTAGTGTTATGCCATGAAGGAGGGGGAGAGTCCAGCGTTAGAGGATATCCCAGTGGTTTGCGAGTTTACAGATGTATTTGCTGAGCCGTCCAGTTTGCCGCCTCAGAGGAGTGTGGACTTTGGTATTGAGTTAGAGCCTGGTACGAGACCGATCTCAAAGGCCCCGTACCGGATTGCGCCTGTGGAGATGTTGGAGCTGAAGAAGCAACTCGAGGAGTTGGCTGAGAAGGGTTTTATCCGTCCTAGCGTATCCCCATGGGGAGCACCTGTCCTCTTCGTACGGAAGAAGGACGGATCGTTGAGATTGTGTATTGATTACAGGGAGCTGAACAAGGTGACCATCAAGAACAAGTATCCATTTCCTCGTATTGATAACTTTTTAGATCAGCTTCAGGGAGCGACAATATTCTCCAGGATTGATTTGCGTTCAGGGTATCACCAACTGAGGGTGAGAGAGCAGGATGTGTAGAAGACAGCCTTTCGAACCAAACATGGACACTACGAGTTTGTAGTGATGCCATTTGGACTTATGAATGCCCCAACAGTTTTCATGGAGTTGATGAACAACATATTCATCGACTTCCTGGATCCGTTTGTGGTGGTCTTCATAGATGATATTCTAGTGTACTCTCGTAGCAGAGAGGAGCATGCAGGGCAACTGGGACTGTGTTGCAGGTTTTACGGGATAGAGAACTTTATGCTAAATTCTCTAAGTGCGAGTTCTGGATGCTAGAGGTAGCATTCCTGGGTCAAATTGTTTCCGCCGAGGGGATCAAGGTTGATCCGGCGAAGATAGAGGCAATAGCAGCATGGACGACACCGACGAACGTCAAGGAAGTACATAGCTTTCTTGGCCTAGCCGGTTATTAACGACGCTTTGTGGAGGGATTTTCTGTGGTTGCCCGTCCACTGAAGAGTCTGCTGAGGAAGACTACCAGGTTTGTGTGGTCTGAGCAGTGTATGTAGAGTTTTCAGGAGCTGAAGAGACGTCTGACCTCCGCTCCCATCTTAGCACAACCAGAGGGCACAACTGATTTTGTGATTTACATTGATGCATCCAAGCTAGACTTGGGATGTGTATTGATGCAGGAAGGCATAGTGATTGCATATGCGTCTAGACAGCTTGAGACGTATGTGGAGAACTACCCGACTCATGATATGGAGTTGGCAGCGGTAGTTCATGCACTGAAGATCTGGAGACATTACCTGTATGGTGCTACATGTCAGATCTTCATAGACCACAAGAGTCTGAAGTACATTTTCACGCAACGGGAATTGAATAACCGCCTGCGCAGATGGCTTGAGCCGATCAAGGATTTTGATCTGGAGATTCTGTACCATCCAGGGAAGGCGAACGTTGTCGCCGACGCCCTGAGCAGGAAGACGCCTCAAGAGCAGACGATTGCGAGGCTGACAGTTCAACATCAATTACAGAGGGATCTGGTCTGGTTAGAGTTGGATGTTCAGTTTCCTGATGAGGACGCCCAGTTGGGTACTTTAGAGGTTCTTCCTGATCTGTTGAGTGGGATCCAACTGAAGCAGGAGACCTGCCCGAACTTGATGAGGATCCGAGAGAGGATGTCCAGGGATGAGGCACCACAATTCCTTATAGGAGCAAATGGAGTGATGAGACGCCGCGGTCGCGTTTGTGTACCAGCTGATGTGGAGCTGAGACAAAGGATATTACAGGAGGCTCACTGTACGCCTTATTCAGTGCACCCAGGTACGAGTAATATGTACCAGGGTTTGAGACGTTCATATTGGTGGGGAGGGCTGAAGCCCGATGTATCCAGATTTTTGGCACAGTGTGCGACATGCCAGCAGGTCAAGATCGGGCATTGCAGACCCGGAGGTGAACTCCATCCACTGCCTGTTCCACAAAGGAAGTGGGAGGACGTCACCATGGACTTTGTGACAAGATTGAGACCGAGCAGGAGCTTTGATGCTATCTGGGTTATAGTGGACAGACTGACGAGTACGGCACGTTTTATCCCTATTCGGGAAACGTGGACAGTGAGAAAATTAGCTAAGGAGTACACTAGACAGATAGTGAGACTCCATGGTGTACCGAGGACAATCGTCTCAAACAGAGATTGGCGATTTACCTCGAGGTTTTGGCAGCAAATTTAGACTGCCCTGGGGACGAGTTTACAATTTACTACTGCATTTCATCCTCAGACAGATGGTCAGTAAGAGAGGACCATTCAGACACTGGAGGATATGCTGCGAGCTTGTGTGTTGGACTGGGGACAAGTGTGGACGGATCATCTCCCACTAGTTGAGTTCTCGTACAACAACAGTTGGCATGCATCGATTGGGATGGCCCCATATGAGGCACTGTATGAACAGAGATGTCGTACTCCGTTATGCTTGGATGAGCCGAGCAGTGTTAGTGGGTTGACACCTGATCAGATTCAAGATGACGTGGATCGTCTAGCACTGATTAGAGAGATGATGCTGATTGCACGGGGCTGTCAGAAGTCTTATGCAGATAGGAGACGTAGACCCCTAGACTTCAGAGTAGGAGCCCATGTGTGGATGAGAGTGTCTCCGACACGAGGTGTTAGACGATTTGGCATTAAGAGGAAGTTGAGCCCGATATGTCGGACCGTTCGAGATTTTGGATCAAGTTAGGAGCGCAACATACAGATTTGCTTTGCCTCCGAGATTAGAGGGTGTTCACCCTGTGTTTCATGTGTCTCAGCTGAGGGAGTATATGCCAGATCCGAGACATATAGTGAGTTATAATGATTTGGTGGTCGAGCCGGACCACACTTTTGTTGAGCATCCGATTGCAGTTCTAGAACGAGGTATGAGACGTCTGCGTTCGAAGGACATTCCTATGCTGAGGATACAATGGTCGATACGAGGACCTGATGAGGCTACAGGGGAGACCGAGGATAGTATTTAGAGGAATTATCTAGAGTTTTATACCGAGATAGATGTACCAGTAGGATCGACGAGTAGATCTTGGTACTATCTTGGTGTGTGTTATGCTTATGTGCTTATATGCTATGATGTGTTTATTTTCGTACTACCTATGATGTGATATGTGATCTTAGTAGATCTTGTTGTGCTAGTACGATTGATGATTATAGCTGGAGATGGTTCTTTCCTCCATGCTATTGTGATGCGATAGCTTTAGTTAGAGATGGTTTTCCCTCAGTAGTGCTAGAGATGGTTTTTGATGGACATAGTAGTGCTGGGTCCCGACCCTTAGCCTGATAACAATTTCACCGGACCTTTCCAACAAGGAACAAATAAAGGCAAAACTCAAATCGTTTATAATGTATGCGAGAAACTGAAATGTAAAGATACAAGGTGGAAACTCAGCCGAGTCCTCAAAACGACACAACTCCGATAAGAAAACTTAAACCGTACAACCCAATCCACAATCCAACGATACAAGACATAACCCCAAAAACGTCCCAGTCCTATAATGTACGGGGACCCCGGCTGTCCACTCCTCCACCTCACTCGGCGGCGTCCCTAACCTGCAAGGCATCTACACAACGGTTTAAAACCGTTAGCTCATATTCGAAGCATTAAAAAAGAGGTGAAGGCATATACACACATATATCACATAACACATACGTACTCCAAAACACACAAGTCCGGTTTATTATCTCTTTCTTATTAAGTCGTATCCCGTTCTAATTCAACTTAGGTTTGTGACATGAGAACCACCGTGGTCTCGCCTCGGTCCCTACTTACCGGCAAGGAATGGTACTGATGCATCCGACCGTCTACCCGCACGGGCTAGTCGCCGAGAACCTCCTAGACTCTCGCAAGAGCTAGGCAGATGATGTCACCGCCCGTTATCATACACTTGGGCCAAAATAATATAAAGTCGGTGGTCCTATTACCGGTTTAGTTGTTTATAACATAAACAATAACACACACACACACACCACCGACACACATTGATGCTAATATGTAAAATAGGAGCTAAGTAAGTCCGGAGACTTACCTCATCACCACACTCAACGCACAACACTCTCACTTCCTTAGGGAGGAAGCCCACAACCTGCTCACAAAAGGATATACATATCAACACATGCTCACGGTCAAGAAGTCTTAGACTTCACTCTTGTGATCTAAGCAAGATCACCTAACCCTCAAGCTAGGAATGCATCCTAGGGTTCAAGGTACTCACCACACTCTCAGCACATGAAAGCAACTCAAAACAGTTTATAACCTCACATGATCTTAAACCTCAGCCAAGAAGGAACAAGCTAGCCTAGAAGGTCCATCATGCTCAACACACTCGTAACCATCAACTACATCGAGCCTTAAGGGCTCCTAGGTTCACAACCACTAAGTGGCATTCTCGACTACCCTAGATCCATCCTAGGCATGCCACTAACATGATAAAACTACATAACTAAGGAAGGAACGAAGAGGAAGAGAGAGGAGAAGCCTATTGTTGAAGAAAACGCAGCCGCGGAGTCAAGCTGGCGCCCCTACGGCCTCCTGGCGCCACCCCTGCGCCTCCTTGGCGTCCTGGAGCCGCCCCTGCGGCTCTTGTGATCCGCCCCCGCGGTCAAGCTGCAGAAGCTCGTCTTCTTCGTCTTCGGTTGTGGATCCTTGGCTCCAATGTCCTCCTCTCCTTGCTGGGTCTTCTTCAAACACCAATCACTGATCTTAGACTCCTCTCCACGGCCTAATCGAGCTAAGAACACATGCATGCAAGGATTTAAGGGAAAAACTTCCTCAAGAGCTTCATCCAGCAATTGATGAAGGAGAGGGAAAGAAAGAGATAAGCATCCATGAAGAGAAGGGAGGGAGAGGGATAAGCTTACCAAACCGGATCTGAATCTCCTCCACTGCAGTCCACATATCCAAGAGCTCCGAAGATGGAAGAAGATAAAAGAGAGAGAAGAGAGGAAGAGGGAGATCATGAACGTGAAAGGAAAACCAAGTGAGAGAGAGGGAGGGAACAAGAGCTACCAAAGGGGAGAGGGGATCAAGGGGTCAGCTGACCTCTTGTCACCTCATATAGGAACGAGGGGTCGGAAAGCAAAAATGGGAAAACGAGGAGTCGGCTCGGGATTTAGGAATAAATCCCGAAACTCAGTACCTCGTGCCTGCGGGAAAACTGAGCCGCTAACGTGGGAAGGTTGATAAAACACTATAAGTCCGGAATAGAAATTCCGGATGTTACCCCCTAAAAACAAGTTTCGTCCCGAAACTTGCTAAACGCAGCACTCTCGGTCAAACACGTCTCGTAACCACATGGAACTCATAAAACATCAACTATCGGCTCTAATCCAAGTCTATGTATAAAAATCACATCAAGACCTCGCAAGGTACACATATACTCATACGAACACACATAACACGTCATGACCTAAACACATAGCACAAACAAGGGAAGATCTCGGGACTAACCCGACGGTCCTATCGATATCGCTAAATCTGCGTAAAACTCGGGATAGTTCCTCCGGATACTACCCTCCGTCTCCCATGTGGCCTCATCGGCTCCTCGCCTCGACCACTGCACTCTCAACATCGGTATCTCCTTCGATCGAAGGCGCCTCGTACTCCGCTCTAAAACCGCTATTGGATGCTCTGCAAAAGTATGGTCCGGCTCGACCACTAGGTCCTCGTGGCTAATGATGTGCCTCGGGTCGTGTATGTACTCTCTCAGCTGAGAGACATGAAATACCGGATATATACCCTCTAACCGCGGTGGCAATGCTAACCGATATGCCACCTCACCGACTCTCTCCAAGATCTCGAATGGACTGACATATCGGGGGATTAACTTCCCCTTAATGCCGAATCGCCTGACGCCCCACATCGGTGATACCCTCAACCACACCCGCGCTCCTACCCTGAACTCGAGAGGTCTACGCCTCCTATCCGCATACGACCTCTGACGGCTCTGCGCGGCCAACATCCTCTCTCAGATCAAAGAAACTCTAGCCAAGTCGTCTTGTACCTGATCTGGAACTACAATGCTAGAACTGATGTGATCGTCCCCGGAAAAGAAATCATCGTCAATACACCGGAACCAATCGCTTTGCCACCATCCGTCCAAGTCATAACTGAGCCGGAACCTATTGAAATCAATCCTTATGTGTTGGAGATCATGCCCAAAAATGAGCCAAAGTTTATAGAAAACAACGAAAATGCTTGCTTTGAACATGTCCAAGTCAAGCCAACTTTCACTCTCTCCGGCGAAGCTGTCAGGTTTGTGTACTCTCAGTAAAACGCCTATGACTGAGGAAATTCTTGGAATTAAAATACCCATGAGTACTACTTTTAAAGGTATTTTCAATATCTACAACTTTATAGTTTACACAAAGTCGAGATTCCAAGTGGAAGAGAGTGAAAATGACCTTACATTGCAGCAACTACGGTACTTGTATGGATTGTTGGGCAAGATCATGCATGGAGGCATGAAAGAATGTTATACAAAACATATGCACGTCCAACCAATACATATTTCATGAAAGATTCCATGCTCATATTATTCATATATTATGCATGAATTGAATTTATGTATTAATCATGTGAAGGTAACAAGTCAACATTCAATCAAACTTTGAAGGCATTTTACGCACATACATTAAATGGAGGCCAAGTTAGTTCAATGGTCTTATTCTCCTTCAATATGGACGTCCAAGACATGATTTGACCCTCCTTGATGTGTTGTCCAAGTGAAGAGAATAAGATCCAAGAGTCATCTTTGAATAAAGGTCAAATGTGGTCATTTATGTGTTTGAATTTCCTAGAAAAACTCTTGTATTTCATGCATTTTCTTTTGATAAATCTTTGATATTTCTAGCCCTTAATTAGAGATTTTCTAGGCTGAGTTTTGTGTCTATATAAAGCCTTGTATCCTCCCATTGTAAAACAAGTCAAGTTAAATGAAGTGAGTTAGCCTTTGTGCTTTCAAAGTTTTTGTTTGCTTTAAAATAAAACCCGAATTCTAGGTGAGATGCTTAGTTTTCAAACATCTAGGTGAGATGCTTAGGTGGTTCTAAGGTGAGAGGCCGAGGAACCTTCGAACCCCAAAGATTCCGAGGGTAGTTCGTTCGAGTTGAGGGATTCCCAAAGTGAGAGGCCGAGAGAATTTGCTCTTCATATCCAAAAACACAAATTTCAAAAAAAAAGAGTTCCATTTCCCCGATTACAATCCGAGTGTGAACTTGTTCCGGTGGATCCTCGTGTTCGAAGTGAGTTCGATCACATCACTTCATCTTGAAGCAAAGGAGAAGGTTCAAGAGGAGGAGAAGAGTAAAGCATGGTCATGAGTCAACAATGCCGGCTGCAGCCGCAGGAAACCGCAGGGGCGGACTCCCTGAGCCGCAAGGGCGGAATACAGGATAAACTGCAGGGGCGGCCCTCTGGACCCGCAGGGGCGGCTAACCCTGGCTTAGCACTTAAAGACTAAGGCTCTTACATCTCACCCCCCTAAAAACAAGTTTCGTCCCGAAACTTGTGCAATCCCAAAACCACTCGGACCCATAAGCCGAGGTATAACTCTCTCTATCGGAGATATTACATCTCCGCTCATAAGGTAACAACCTATATCACTCTATAATCCTCAAACACAGGCATGGAGGAACTTATCATCTCCAGCAATAAGATCACTATACTATCCAAGGCATAGAGGAAAACCAACTTTAGCCAAACTATCATCACACAAGGGCATAGAGGAAAACCATCTCTAGCCGTATCATCACATCACAAGAGCATAGAGGAAAACCATCTCTAGCCGTATCACAGTCATAACATAAGGGCAGGGAGGAAAAAACATCTCCAGCGAAACTATGTCCACCCAAATAGCATGGAGGGATAACCATCTCCAGCTAAACCCTAATCGCATCCCAATAACATGGAGGAAAGAACCATCTCCAGTTATCATCATCAATCCCACTAGCACAGTAAAATCTAATAAGATCAAATATCACATCATAGCTAATGACATCTCCAGCGAAACTATGTCCACCCAAGTGGAGGAAGCTGCAAGAGTAGGTAGACGTATTCCGGATCATCCGGTAGAGGAGGGATCCTTTGAGAGATCCCATGGAGTTACTCAGGTGCCAGTTGTACCGGCACGTGTTGCTGAGATTATTCAAGTTCCAAAGGAGCATATAATGCATGGGAAGAGATAGTGAACTGGGCAGACCAGTGGTGCTGGTGGAGTTGTTGGTTCTGAACTAAACTAGAGACGCCCAAGTTACCCCGCATCTACACAGGTTGCAGCTACGGGTCGACAGTGCTTCAACTGTGGTAAGTATGGCCATATACGACCAGAGTGTACGAGATAGACTGTGATTTGCTTCACTTGTGGCCGGACAGGTCACAGACATTTTTTCTATAGACGGGGTGGAGTTTCATCACAACAGGGTTCTTCTCCTACCATTGTAGCGGGAGGTGGGCAGAGGCCACCTCAGCAACAGATTCAAGGACATCAAAGAGTCCCAGAGCGTCCTTCTACTCAGGGATCTGCTCCTGGGCCGAGTAGAGGCAAAGGTCGTGGTGGGAGTACCACGGACACCAGAGGACCACAAGGTAGAGTTTTTGAGCTAAGGAGTGTGGAGGAGCCAGATGCACCGACTGCTACAAGTACCATTCTGGTTCATGGTTTACCTGTTAGAGTCTTATTTGATACTGGAGCTACGCATTCTTTTATATCTGATGCATGTAATGAGAATCTGAGTCTAGATACGACTGAGGGGATACCCTTTAGTATAGGGTTACCCGATGGTAGTAGGGTCAGAGGTACCCGTGAGATTCGTGATTATCCCATTTATGTAGGGACCCCTGTGTTACTTGTTGACTTCTTTGTCATGCCATTAGTGCATGAAGAAGTCATTTTAGATATGGACTGGATGGATAGACATCAGGCAATATTAGATGTAGGTAGGAGGACTGTGACCCTCTCTACCGAGTTAGGACAGATAGAGGTTTTCCGAGGTTGAAACCTTGGAAAGTCAGGCATGGTTATTAGTGTGATACGAGCAGCGAGATTGATTGCACAGGGTTGCGAAGCCTTCTAGTGTTATGCCATGAAGGAGGGGGAGAGTCCAGCGTTAGAGGATATCCCAGTGGTCTGTGAGTTTACATATGTATTTGTTGAGCCGTCCAGTTTGCCGCCTCAAAGGAGTGTGGACTTTGGTATAAAGTTGGATCCTGGTACGAGACCGATCTCGAAGGCCCCATATCGGATGGCGCCTGTCGAGATGTTGGAGTTGAAGAAGCAACTCGAGGAGTTGGATGAGAAGGGTTTCCTCCGCCCTAGCGTATCTCCGTGGGGAGCACCTGTCCTCTTCGTACGAAAGAAGGACGGATCGTTGAGACTGTGTATTGATTACAGAGAGCTGAAGAAGGTGACCATCAAGAACAAGTATCCATTGCCTCGTATTGATGACTTATTAGATCAGCTTCAGGGAGCGACAATATTTTCCAGGATTGACCTGCGTTCAGGGTATCACTAGCTGAGGGTTAGAGAGCAGGATGTGCACAAGTTAGTATTCCGGACCAGATATGGACACTACGAGTTTGTAGTGATGCCATTTGGGCTTACGAATGCCCCAGCAGTCTTCATGGAGTTGATGAACAATATATTCATCGACTTCGTGGATCAGTTTGTGGTAGTCTCGCAGCAGAGAAGAGCATGCAGGACAACTAAGGATTGTGTTATAGGTTTACGAGATAGAGAACTTTATGCTAAGTTCTCTAAGTGTGAGTTCTGGATGCCAGAGGTAGCATTCCCGGGTCATGTTGTTTCCGCCGAGGGGATCAAGGTTGATCCGGCGAAGATCGAGTCAGTAGCAGCATGGACGACACCGACGAACGTCAAGGAAGTACGTAACTTTCTTGGCCTAGTCAGTCATTACCGACGCTTTGTGGAGGGATTTTCTGAGATTGCCCGTCCACTGACGAGTCTGCTGAGGAAGACTACCAGATTTGTATGGTTTGAGCAGTGTATGCAGAGTTTTGAGGAGCTGAAGAGATGTCTGACTTCCGCTCCTATCTTAGCACAACCAGAGGGAACAACTGATTTTGTGGTTTACAATGATGCATCCAAGCTAGGCTTGGGATGTGTGTTGATGCAGTGAGGAAGAGTGATTGCATATGCGTCTAAACAGCTGAAGACGTATGTGGAGAACTACCCAACTCATGATCTAGAGTTGGCAGCAGTAGTTCGTGCCCTGAAGATCTGGAGACATTACCTGTATGGTGCTACATGTCAAATCTTCACAGACCATAAGAGTCTGAAGTACATTTTCACGCAGCGAGAATTGAATAACCGCCAGCGTAGGTGGCTTGAGCTGTTCAAGGATTTTGATCTGGAGATTCTGTACCATCAGGGGAACGCGAACGTTGTCGCCGACACCCTGAGCGGGAAGATGCCTCGAGAGAAGGCGATTGGAAGATTGACAGTTCAACATCAGTTACAGAGGGATCTGATCTGGTTAGAGTTGGACGTCCAGTTTCCTGGTGAGGACGCCCAGCTGAGTACTTTAGAGGTTTTTCCTGATCTGTTGGGTGAGATCCAACAGAAGCAGGGGACCTGCCCGACATTGATGATGATCCGAGAGAGGATGTCTCGGGATGAGGCACCACAGTTCCTTCTAGGAGCAGATGGAGTATTGAGACGCCGCGGTCGCGTCTGTGTACCCGCTGATGCGGATCTACGCCAAAGGATATTACAGGAGGCTCATTGTACGCCTTATTCAATGCACTCAGGTACGAGTAAGATGTACCAGGATTTGAGACGTTCATATTGGTGGGGAAGGCTGAAGCCCGATGTAGCAAGATTTGTGGCACAGTGTGCAACCTGTCAATAGGTCAAGATCGAGCATTGCAGACCTGGAGGTGAACTCCATCCACTGCCTATTCCTCAGATGAAGTGGGAGGATGTCACCATGGATTTTGTTACTGACCAAAGACCGAGCAGGATTTTTGATGCCATCTGGGTTATAGTGGACAGACTGACGAAGACGGCACGTTTTATCCCTATCCGGGAAACGTGGCCAGTGAGTAAATTAGCAGAGGAGTACACTAGGCAGATAGTGAGACTCCATGGTGTACCGAGGACGATCGTCTCACATAGAGATGGACGATTTATTTCGAGGTTCTGGCAGCAGATTCAGATTGCCCTGAGGACGAGTTTGAACTTCACTACTGCGTTTCATCCTCAGACAGATGGTCAGTCAGAGAGGACCATTCAAGAATTGGAGGATATTTTGCGAGCTTGTGTGTTGGATTGGGGACAAGTGTGGACGGATCATCTCCCACTAGTTGAGTTCTCATACAACAACAGCTGGCATGCATCGATTGGGATGACCCCATATGAGACACTGTATGGACAGAGATGTCGTACTCGGTTATGCTGGGATGAGCCGAGCAATATTAGTGGTTTGACACTTGATCAGATTCAGGATGATGTTGCTTGTGTAGCACTGATTAGAGAGAGGATGCTGAATGCGCAGAGCCGTCAGAAGTCTTTTGCGGATAGGAGGCGTAGACCCCTAGAGTTCAGAGTTGGATCCCATGTGTGGCTGAGAGTGTCTCCAACACGAGGTGTTAGACGCTTTGGCATTAAGGGGAAATTGAGCCCCCGTTATGTCGGACCGTTCGAGATTCTGGATCGGGTTGGGAGCGCAACATACAAATTAGCCTTGCCTCCGAGATTAGAGGGTGTTCACCCTGTGTTTCACGTGTCTCAGCTGAGGGAGTACATACCAGATCCGAGACACATCGTGAATTATGATGATTTGGTGGTCGAACCGGATCACACTTTTGTTGAGCATCCGATTGCAGTCCTAGAACGAAGTATGAGACGCCTGCGTTCGAAGGACATTCCTATGTTGATGATACAGTGGTCAAGACGAGTACCTGATGAGGCTACATGGGAGACTGACGATAGTATTCAGAGGAACTATCCAGAGTTCTATGCCGAGATAGATGTACCAGTAGGATCGACGAGTAGATCTTAGTACTATCTTGGTGAGTGTTATTCTTATGTGCTTATGTACTATGATGTGTTTATTTTCGTACTAGCTATGATGTGATATGTGATCTTAGTAGATCTTGCTATGCTAGTACGATGGATGTTTATAGCTGGAGATGGCTCTTTCCTCCATGCTATTGTGATACGATTAGGGTTTAGCTAGAGATGGTTATTCCTCCATGCTATTTTGATGGACATAGTATTGCTGAAGATGTTTTTCCTCCATGCCCTTCAGTTATGATGATGATACGGCTAGAGATGTTTTTCCTCTATGCCTTTGCGATGTGATGATGATATGGCTAGAGATGTTTTTCCTCTATGCCCTTGTGATATGATTATAGGTTGATACCTTATAAGCGGAGAGGTGATGCCTCTGATAGAGAGAGTTATACCTCGGCTTATGAGTCCGAGTGGTTTGAGGATTTCTACAAGTTTCGGGACGAAACTTGTTTTTAAGGGGGTGAGATGTAAGAGCCTTGACCTTTAGGAGCTGAGCCGCCCCTGCGGGTGCTTTGTGCCGCCCTAGCCGGTTTCCACCCCTACGGCTTAGGGAACCGCCCCTACGGTTTCTTGCGGCTGCAACCGGCTTTGTTGACCGGTTAGACCGTGCTTTACCTTTCCTTCCTTCCTTCTTAAGTCTCGTCCTTGACTTCTGATCAAGGGTTTCTCACTTCCTTTCCAGCTTCTTCACGTTCTTCTTCTCTCTTTTCCTTCTCCTTGATCTTGCTTGAGTTTTCTTTGAGTTTGAAAGAGTTTGTGTGTGGCTTTTGGTGGTTGATGATGTGTGATGTGTTGCTGAGCTTGGGAGCCAGCTAAGAGTGTGGCTTTGATCCTTCCTTGCTGCCTATGACCACAGTTGTGGTAAGTCATCTTCTTCTTATCTTCTTCCTTTCTTGAATTCCTCTTCCTTAGCTTAGGATTAGATGTGATTGGATGTATATTGATGTTAGAATGTGTATGTATATGTATATGTTTGGATATGGAATGGTGAAGACGTGAATTGATCACGTGAAGAGTGGAAGAGAAGCCGGGAGTCTACGCTCTGCAGAGTCGCCGCCCCTCGCTTGCGAGACGCCGCCCCCGCGGGACTCTGTCACCGCACCCGCGCCCGGAAACCGCCACCCTTGCGGCCACGGTCACAGCGCCCGCGCCAGCGTGCCTTCGCGCCTGCGCCTGCTGCCTTTCCGCCCCTGCGTCTTTCTATTCCGCAGGTGCGTCTTGTGCAGGATCTACTAGAGTAGTATGGATCCTTTACTTTCCTAGTATGAGCGGGTTAGTAGCATGTTAGGTATGTGTATGAGGATAGAATGATGAGGAGTATGATATAGTTATATGCCTGTCATGACTTTGAGGTTTAGTAGATTATCGAGGTTTATAAGTTGGATATGATCCCTATGGATCCCTTGGGTCTAGGTGTGACCCTTTCGATTGATAGGAGTTGTAATATCTCTGTATGCCTCGTATAGGCAATGTTGTTCCCCGGTTAGGAGCTAATCGAGGTTGAGTATGCTACGAGGTTGAGGTAAGTCCATAGGACTTACTTACCTACCATCCTTATATTGGATGCATGCATGAGTGGTCTGTGATATATGCTTGATAGCATGCGTTGTGATGATTACCGACCTATGGTTAAGTGACTGCCCATTGTAGGGTTGTGACAGCTTGTCCTTTCATTCCGCTGGGAGTCTGGGAGGTTCTCTGTAGGTATGCCAGATCTGGTAAACGGTTCGGGCACTCTCGATTCCCATAGGGTACATAGGAAGTTGTGCCAGACACCACTCTAGCTGGCTATTGAACCCAGAGGCGAGGAAATTATATATTCCTCATGTCACATATGTTCTTATACATATTTATATATGATTTGAGTGTTGGACTATTTATATAAAGATAATGAACTGGGTAAATGTGTGATACCATGATGAGATGTTTATGATTTTATGACGTGTGTAGGTGTTTACGCTTATCTTATATATGTATGGTTAGCTAACGGTTTTATACCGTGTTGTAGATACTTTGCAGGTTAGGAGAACTACAGAGTGATCCAGAGTGGGTGATCCGTTGAGGGCTCCGTACACTAGGTTAGTCTCGTGGGATATGGGATCTTTTGTTATGTACAGTTATATGTTTTGATTGTATTCAGCGGTACCTTGTATAAACCTTTTGATTTATATATATAGTTTGATGTTTTGGTTTTAATCTATCGGTGCCTTGTTGTAAGATACAATGAACTGGTTGTCAGGCTAGGGTCAGGATCCTTTGTGAGATCCTAGCCCAATAGCGCCTCGAGTCCTACAGATTCGGGGTGTTACAGTATCTGGG
>NCTC01003614.1:69678-80851 GCA_002319775.1 Fagopyrum tataricum
TATCTACGCCAGAGGATTTTACAGGAGGCTCACTGTACGCCTTATTCAGTGCATCCAGGTACGAGTAAGATGTACTAGGATTTGAGACGTTCATATTGGTGGGGAGGGTTGAAGCCCGATGTGTAACACCCCAAATCCGCGGGACTCGAGATGCTACGGGAGAGATCTCACAATGGGTCCCGACCCTTAGCCTGACAACAATTTCACCGGACCTTTCCAACAAGGCACAAATAAAGGCAAAAACTCAAAATCGTTTATGATGTATGCGAGAAACTGAAAAGGAAAGATACATGGTGAAAACTTAGCCGAGTCCTCAAAACGACATAACTCCGATAAGAAAATCTAAACCGTACAACATAAATCAACAACACAAAGGCATAACCACAAAAACGTCCCCGTCCTATATTGTACGGAGACCCCGTTTGTCCACTCCTCCACCTCACTTAGCGGCGTCCCTAACCTGCAAGGCATCTACACAACAGTTTAAAACCGTTAGCTCATATTCGAAGCATTAGAAAAGAGGTGAAGGCACATACACACATATATCACATAACACATACATACTCCAAAACAGACAAGTCCGGTTTATTATCTTTTTATTATTAAGTCGTATCCCGTTCTAATTCAACTTTGGTTTGTGACACAAGAACCACCGTGGTCTCTTCTCGGTCCCTACTTACTGACAAGGAATGGTACTGATGCATCCGACCGTCTACCCGCCCGGGCTAGTCGCCGAGAACCTCCTAGACTCTTGCAAGAGCTAGGCAGATGATGTCACCACCCGTTATCATACACTTGGGCCAAAATAATATAAAGTCGGTGGTCCTATTTACCGGTTTAGTTGTTTATAAGATAAACAATAACACAAACACACACTCTAGTGATCTAAGCAAGATCACCTAACCCTCAAGCTAGGAATGCATCCTAGGGTCCAAGGTACTCACCACACTCTCAGCACATGAAAGCAATTCACAACAGCTTATAACCTCACATGATCTTAAACCTTAACCAACAAGGAACAAGCTAGCCTAGAAGGTCCATCATGCTCAACATACTCATAACCATCACTACATCGAGCCTTAAGGGCTCCTAGGTTCACAACCACTAAGTGGCATCTCAAGATACTCTAGATCCATCCTAGGCATGCTACTAACATGATACAACTACAAAACTAAGGAAGGAACGAAGAGGAAGGGAGAGGAGAATCCTATTGTTGAAGAAACCGCAGCCGCCGTCCCGACCCTTAGCCGCGAAGTCAAGCTGGCGCCCCCTGCGGAACACAGCCGCCGTCCCTGCGCCTTGCTTTCGCCAGGGAGCCGCCCCCTGCGGCACTGGAGACGCACCTGCGGTGGTCTGGAGCCTGAAGCCGCCCCTGCGGCCGTGATGAGCCGCACCTGCGGTTTTCTGGATCCGCCCCTGCAGCCGTGATGAGATGATCAGCAAAGAAGAGCAAAGAGAGAGAAGAGATGATCAGCAAAGAAGAGAGGGGAGGGAGAGGAAGAAGCTTAGCAAACCAGATCTGATCCTCCTCTACTGCAGTCCATAACCAAGAGCTTCCATGGAGAAAGAAGAGCAAAGAGAGAGAAGAGAGGAAGAGAGGAAGAGTGTAACGTGAAAGAGAAAAGAGAGGAGAGAGAGGGAGGGACAAGGGGCTTCAAAAAGGGAGATGGGGCAGCTGACATCTTGTCCTCGTTGCTCGGAACGAGGGGTCGGAAATGACCTCTTGTCACCTCACCTCGGAATGAAGGGTCGGAAAGCGGAAAAGGGAATAACGACGGGTCGGCTCGGGATTTTAGGAATAAATCCGGTCACTCGACACCTCGTGCCTGCGGAAAGATCTACAAAACACTCCACGTGTGGAATAAAATTTCCGGATGTTACAACTAACCCCCCTAAAAACAAGTTTCGTCCCGAAACTTGCTAAAAGCAACACTCTCGATCAAACACGTCTCGTAACCACGTGGAACTCATAAAACGTCAACTATCGGCTCTAATCCGAGTCTACGTATAGAATCACATCAAGACCTCGCAAGGTGCACATATACTCATACGAACTCACATAACACATCATGACATAAACACATAGAACAAACAAGGGAAGATCTCGGGACTAACCCGACGGTCCTATCGATGTCGCTAAATCTGCGTAAAACTCGGGATAGTTCCTCCGGATACTATCCTCCGTCTCCCATATAGCCTTATCGGCTCCTCGCCTCAATCACTGCACTCTCAGCATCGGTATCTCCATCGATCGAAGGCGCCTCGTACTCCACTCTAAAACCGCTATCGGATGCTCTGCAAAAGTATGGTTCGGCTCGACAACTAGGTCCTCGTGGCTAATGATGTGCATCGGGTCGTGTATGTACTCTCTCAGCTGAGAGACATGAAATACCGGATGTATACCCTCCTACCGCGGTGGCAGTGCTAACCGGTATGCCACCTCACCGACTCTCTCCAAGATCTCGAATGGACTGATATATCGGGGGCTTAACTTCCCCTTAATGCCGAATCATCTGACGCCCCGCGTCGGTGATACCCTCAACCACACCTGAGCTCCTACCCTGAACTCGAGAGGTCTACGCCTCCTATCCCCATACGACCTCTGGTGGCTCTGCGCGACCAACATCGTCTCTCGGATCAAAGCAACTCTAGCCACGTCGTCCTGTACCTGATCTGGAGCTACAACGCTAGAACTCCCCGGCTCATCCCAACATAAGGGAGTACGGCATCTCCGTCCATACAATGCCTCCTATGGTGTCATCCCAATCGACGCGTGCCAGCTGTTATTATAAGAAAACTCGACTAATGGGAGATGAATCGGGCCATACCTGACCCCAATCTAGTACACATGCTCGTAACATATCCTCTAATGTTTGAATAGTCCCCTCGGACTGGCCGTCGGTTTGTGAATGGTATGCGGTGGTGAAATGAAGACTCGAACCTAGGGCGGCGTGTACCTGCTGCCAGAACCTCGAGGTAAAACGTCCGTCCCTGTCTGAGATGATGGTCCTCGGTACTCCATGTAGTCTCAAAATCTGACGGGTAAACTCCTCGGCTAAACGAATCACCGGCCACGTTTCCCGTATAGGGATGAAACGCGCGGTCTTCGTCAACCGATCTACTACTACCCATATCGCGTCGAAGCTCCTACTCGGTATCAGACCGGAAACGAAATCCATGGATATGTCCTCCCACTTTCACTGCGGCACGGGTAGTGGGTGAAGCTCTCCTCCGTGTCTCTGGTGGTCGATCTTGACCTGCTGGCAGGTCGCGCATCAGGCCACATATCTAGCTACATCGGGCTTGAGCCCGCCCCACCAATAAAATCTCCTAATATCCTGGTACATCTTACTCGTGCCTGGGTGCACCGAGTAAGGTGAGGAATGTGCCTCATGCAAAATCCGCTCTCTCAACTATTGATCCGACGGTATACAAATACATCCATGACGTTTCAATAGCCCGTCTACTCCTGTGACAAACTGTGGTGCCTCTCCTCGGGACATCTTGTCCCGTATCCTCATCAGAATGGGACATCCCTCTTGCTTTTGCAGGATCTCTCTTGACAGGAACCGAATATCCAACTCCAACCCTATCAAATCCCTCGAACAAACAATAGTCCGTGGCTGAACCGTAAGCCGAGCTATAGCCTCCTCTCGAGGTGTCCTCCTACTCAATGTATTGGCGACTACGTTTGCCTTCCCCGGATGGTACAAAATCTCTAAGTCAAAGTCCTTAATCAGCTCCAACCATATTCTCTGGCGGTTATTCAACTCCCGCTGAGTGATATATACTTCAGACTCTTATGATCTGTGAAGAACTGGCACGTAGCCCCGTACAAGTAATGTCGTCAGATCTTCAGGGCATGAATCACTGCCGCTAGCTCAAGACCATGGGTAGGGTAATTCTCCTCGTACGGCTTCAGCTGCCGAGAATCGTAGGCAATAACCCTACCTCTTTGCATCAAAACGCACCTCAAGCCTAGCTTGGAGGCGTCACTATACACTACAAAATCCTCTACGCCCTCAGGTTGGGCTAACACGGGAGCGGAGTTCAACCTCCTCTTTAGCTCCTCGAAGCTGCGCTGACAAGGCTCGGACCAGATGAACCTAGTAGACTTCCTCAACAAGGAAGTAAGCGGTCGTGCAATCACGGAGAAACCCTCAACAAAACGGCGTTAGTATCCCGCTAAGCCCAAGAAACTGCACACCTCCTTGACCGTCCTAGGAGGCGGCCATGAGGAAACAAACTCTATCTTCGCCGGGTCAACCATGACACCCTCAGCTCTCGGCGGCCATGCCAGCTGGTAAAACACTTTCCCAACTTGCGCTAAGATCTTAGAAAGGTCCGATGTATCGGAAACTCAACATCCTTAGGATGTTTGTGGATATTGTATGTACCTAGCTATGTATGCGACCTTAGGATGTTTGGGCTTGCATGCCTTGGATGTGTATTATGATCATGTGACCTTTATGCTTTTAGAAGTTTATTATACTGGGTTTATAAGTAGTACCTACACATTTATACTTAAGTAAACGTCATACGAAATCAGATGGCACGTACGAGAGCTACCGCTTACGTGGGACCCGCCAGGGGTAGACCACCACTTTCCCCTACCGTCCCGAGAGGGCAGGGACGTGTAGAAGGACCTCCAGGCGCGAGAGGTCGGGGACGTATCCCCATTGCGGACCCGCCAGTTGTGGGTGCACCGGCAGTCGATGTCCCCATAGAGGACGTCACAGAGAACATTGTTCCCGAGGCTAGGGATAGGACCGTTTTAAGGTCTGGGACACATGATTCTCCATCTGTCAAGACCGGGGAAGCGTCCGTTGGAGTTATCATATTTTCGGACTACGTACGACGAGTTAGGAGGTGTTTATGACTAGAGCACCACCTCTCGTCCCACCGGTGCCTGCACCTGCACCTACGGGGTCACCTGAGGTCTCACAAAGGGTGACTCAGATTAGGGTTGCACCAGAGATAGTTGCACCGGAAATAGTTGCACCCGAGCCGGTTATGGCGGTTGTTAGGACGAGAGACGAGTTGAGGTCTCCGAGACCTGATTCATGGTTGAAGGCTTTCAACCAGCATCATGTACCCTACTTCGACGAGAGGGTAGGGTTAGAGGTCGAGCACTGGATTGGGCATGTGGAGTCAACTTTAGAGGCGATCTGTTGCCCAAAGGAGAGGCAGGTTGAGATAGTCCAGACCCTATTCCGAGAGCAGGCCCAGTATTGGTGAAGGACAGTTAGAGGAGGTGTGACTAGGATGGATCAGCTACTGAGACTTGTTAGGGAGACCTTTTGCGCAGATTCACGGAGGAGAGACAGAATCCAGGACTTCGTGGAGGTAGGATTGGAGGACGTCCCAGTCATTGAAACGATTAGGCGATTTCAGACGGAGTTAGCCTTGTTGGGACCCGCCGCACCTCCAGCGGACCAGCATGTCTATCTCTTTTCCAGGAGACTGAGGGAGTCCACCCGTGCTTACCTTGCGGGATTTCATTGTGACACCCTGGCGGAGTACCAGGACCGAGCTTCGGCCTATGAGAGAGACCGCCCTGGGTTTAGGAGGGCAGCCCAGTCCGGAGGACCGGACAAGAGACAAAGGACAGTACCAGCTAGTTCAGGGGCCGGAGTAGTGGGTCAGGGACATGGCCAGACTCCGGGACATTCCGGTCCTCAGAAGTCGAGGCAGGCAGCAGACAGGGGACGTCAGTGCTACACCTATGGAGGTTTTGGACACATAAGGACTTCATGTAGGAAGCCGCCAGTGGCTTGTTTCACTTGTGGCCAGGTGGGTCACTGAGCCGCTTTTTGCCGTCAGGGCAAGTCACAGGACTCTCAGCAGAGGGGTCAGGGCCAGGTTCAGGCCCGCACTCAGGGATCAGCTCAGGGACAGGGCCGAGATAGGGACCGTAGTGAAGGTACCCAGGAGACCAAAGACACATAAGCCAGGGTATTTGAGCTGAGGAGTGTCGTTGATCCTCCAGCGCCGGCATCCCCAGGTACTTTTCAAATTCACAGCTTTTCGGTCCGAGTTTTGTTTAATACGGGTGCCACACACTCTTTTATCCGATGATTGTGTAGCTAGGTTGTCCTACGCTACGGTAGAGGGGAGACCCTCTATTATAGAGTTACCCGATGGAGGTAGGGTTAGGGGTGCCCGAGAGGTACGCGGTTGTCCCATTCGTTTGGGAAACCGAGAGTGGTTGCCCGACTTCTTTGTCATGCACTTAGTGCATGAAGAAGTCATCCTTGGGATTGATTGGATGGACCGCCATCGAGCCGTGTTAGACATCAGCTGGAGGACCGTGACGTTTACCACGGAGGCGAGCACGAAGGGATTTCCGAGGTTGGGACCTCGGGAAGGCCGGTATAGTCATTAGCGCAGTCCGAATCGCTAGACTTATCCAGCAGGGACGCGAGGCCTTCTAGTGTTATACCATGAAGGAGGAGACGAGACCGTCGTTGGAGGAGATTCATGTGGCAGGCAAGTTCGAGGACGTTTCGGGGAGCCACCCGGGCTACCGCCGCAGAGGAGAGTTGTTTTGCTTTTGAGTTGGAGCTCGGCACGAGGCTGACCTCCAAGGCTCCATACCACATGGCGCCGATCGAGATGTTGGAGCTGAAGAAGCAGCTCGAGGAGTTAGCCTAAAGGGGTTTCAAACGCCCGAGCGTTTCCCCTTGAGGTGCACTAGTCCTCTTTGCCAGGAAGAAGGATGGATCTTGAAAGCTATGCTTGGACTACCGGAAGTTGAACGAGTCACTATCCAAAACAAGTACCCCCCCCTTACCACGTATAGATGACCTACTCGACCGGTGGCAAGGGTCGGTGATCTTTTCCAAAAGCGAGTTAAGGCTTGATTGTCGCCAATTGAGAAGTAGGGATTGGGATAGTGCCTACATGGCAACCTAGAAAAAACATGGTCACTACGAGTCGTAGTGGTTCCATATGGGCTTACTAATGCCCCGATTAAGACATTTTGGTCTACTCTCGAAGAAGAAAGGAGTTGTATGACCAGTTGTCTCGGGATGACAACCCCCGAAGGACGTGAAAGAAGTTACAAGTTTCTTGGATGTGCCGATCATTACCGGTTTTGTGGAGAGATTCCCCAAGTAACACCACCGATGGCTAACCTACTCCGGATGACGATGAAGTATCGAGTGGGAAGAAAATGGACAATGGAGTTGTTGAGAGCTAAGAGGAGATTCATAGGTGCAACTGTTTTGAAATTGCCTCGAGGTATGATCGATTTGAAGTGTACAAGTGGTTCTTCAAGACATGGTCTTGATTGAGTATGGAGAGACGATGTGAAAGTTATAGCATACGAGTCCCGTTAGTAGAAGCAGTCTGAAGCAAAGTATTTCCTTCATTACTTAGAACTTGCAACAAGAATGGAGGAAACGTAACATCAAAGAATTGGACAAGAATCAAGCCGAGGGTGTAAATTGGGAGTTCGATCTTCTTTGTTAGAGAAAAGCAAAGAGGACACATAATGGAAGTGTTGCAGTGAGAAAGACCCGAGAAGGAAGTTGAGTCTCCGAGAAGGAAGTCTACCAGGTTCGTTTGGTCCGAGCCTTGTCAGCACATATTCGAGGAGTTGAAGAGGAGGTTAACCTCCGCTCCTGTTTTAACCAGCCTGAGGGCGTGGAGGTTTCTATAGTGTATAGCGATGCCTCCAAGCTAGAATTGGAGTGCGTTTGGCGACATGACTTGTACGGGGCTACATGCCAGATCTTCACCGACCATAAGAGTTTGAAGTATATATTCACTCAGCGGGAGTTGAATAACCGCCAGAGGAGATGGTTGGAGCTGATTGAGGACTTTGACTTGGAGGTTTTATACCATCCCGGGAAGGCGAATGTGGTTGCCGATGCTTTGAGTAGGAGGACACCTCGAGAAGAGGCGATAGGTCGGCTCACGGTTTAGTAACAGTTACAGAAGGATCTGATGGAGATAAGTTGGATATCCTGTTCCCGGATACGAACTGTCGGATGTCCGAGTTAGAGGTATTACCTGACCTGTCCGGTGAGACCCTGCAGAAGCAAGAGGGATCTCCCATTTTGAGGAGGATCCGGGACAGGGGGTCCGGAGGAGAGACACCGCAGTTTATCACCGGAGCAGATAGGCTACTGAGACGCCAAGGACGTCGTATTTGGGCATAGTCGAATCAGGAGTTGAGAGAATGGATTGGCACGAGGCACATCATCAGTCACGAGGACTTAGTGGTCGAGCCGGACCACACTTTTGCAGAGCATCCGATAGCGGTCTTAGAGCGGAGTATGAGACGCCTTCGATCGAAGGAGATACCGATGCTGAGGATTCAGTGGTCGAGGCGAGGAGCCGATGAGGCTACATGCGAAACGGAGGATAATATCCGGAGGAACTATCCCGAGTTTTATGCAGACATAGTGACATCGATGGGGTCGTCGGGTTAGCTCCGAGACCTTCCTTGTTTGCTTTATTTGTTATGTGATTTTTGTATGATTTATGAGTACCTTGCGAGGTCTTGATGCGATGAGATCTGTAGACTTGGATTAGAGCCGATAGTGTGCGTTTTTATGAGTCCCACGGGGTTACGAGACGGGTTGGTTGGAGAGTGTTGGTTTAGCAATTTTCGGGACGAAACTTGTTTTTAGGGGGGGTTAGTTGTAACGCCCGGAATTTTATTAATTTTATTCCGGACATAGAGCACTTTGTAGTTTTCCGTAATCCCGAGATGCCGAGAGCCAGGATTTTTTCCTAAGAAAAATCCCGAGCCGACTAGTCGTTTTTCCTCTTTTTCCGCGTTCCGACCCTTCGTTCCGGGTTAAAAAAGGCCAAGGGGTCATTTCCGACACCTCGGTCCGTGTGAGAGACAAGAGGTCTGACCCCTTGATCCCCACACCTACTTTGCAGCCTTGTCCCTCTCTCTCTCCTCTTTGGCTCCTTTCTCACGTCACTTTTCTCTTTCACTCTTCCTCACTCAACTCTCTTTCTCTCTTTACTCTCTTCTCTTCTCCCTTGGTGCTGAGGATCTTTTTTGGACTGCAGAAGGTGATCTCAAGCTATTGGTATGCTCTCCCTCTTCCTTCCCTCTCTTCCTTGCTGCTCTTTCCCTTCTTCTTCCTTCCTCCTTCATCCATGGCCATGGATTAAGCTTGGAGAGGTTTTTGCTCAAACCTTATGCATGTCTAGGTTCTTAGCTCGTTTAGGTCAAGGAGAGGTGCCTAAGACCTGTGGTGGGTGTTTGGAGAAGATCCAGCAAGAGAAGGACTTTGGAGCAAAGGATCCAAAGTCGAAGACGAAGAAGACGACGTTCTGTGCAGAACCCGCGGGGGCAGCTCAGCACAGCCGCGGGAGCAGACGGGCTCGGGAGCGGCAACGGACGGCCGCGGGCGTGGCGTGACATGCCGCGGGTGCGGCAGCACAAGGCCGCGGGTGCGGCGGCGGACGGCCGCGGGTGCGTCTAAGCTCCGACGCGGGCGCGGCTCCGCAAAACCGCGGGGGCGGCTCCTGGCAGGCGACGCAGTCCTCCGCGGGTGCTGCTCCTAGTTCCGTGGGGGCGGCTCCTGTGTCCGCTGGGGGCGCCAGCTTGACTCCGCGGGTGCGGCTCCTAGTTTCGTGGGGGCGGCTCCTGTGTCCACTGGGGGCGCCAGCTTGACTCCGCGGCTGCGGTTTCGGCAACAGTAGGTCCCTCCTCTCCTTCACTCCTCGATCCTTCCTTAGATTTGTGTTGAATCATGTAGTAGCATGCTTAGGATGGCCTAGAGTAGTTTGAGAATGCCACTTAGTGGTTGTGAACCTAGGAGCCCTTAAGGCTCGATGGAATTGTTGGATATGGGCATGTGAGCATGATGGATCTTCTAGGCTAGCTTGTGCCTCCTTGGTTGAGGATTAATATGTTGTGGAATTATGAACTGTTGTGGGTTGTTTCATGTGTGGAGGGTGTGTGGTGAGTACTTGGGACCTAAGATGCATTCCTAGTTTGAGGGTTAGGTGATCTTGAATAGATCACTAAGA
Source organism: Fagopyrum tataricum (assembly GCA_002319775.1). Lineage (NCBI taxonomy): Eukaryota > Viridiplantae > Streptophyta > Magnoliopsida > Caryophyllales > Polygonaceae > Fagopyrum > Fagopyrum tataricum. The sequence goes on from NCTC01003614.1 coordinate 79,681, forward strand.
GTGAAGTCTAAGACTTCTTGATAATGAGTATGTATTGATATTCATATCTCTTGTGAGCAGGTTGTGGGCTTCCTCCTTAAGGGAAGCAAAAGTGTGGAGACTTGGATTTGGTGACGAGGTAAGTCTCCGGACTTACTTAGCTCGTATTCTATGTATTAGCATTGATGTGTGTTGGTGGTGTGTGTTATGTTTATGTTATAAAAAATTAAACCGGTAAATAGGACCACCGACCTTATATATATTTTGGCCCAAGTGTATGATAACGGGCGGTGACAATACTGCCTAGCCTGCGGGAAGTTCTAGGGGATTCTCGGCTACTAGTCCGGCGGGTCAGATGGTCGGTTGCATCCGTACCATTCCTTGCCGGTGAGATGATTGTACCGAGGCGAGACCACGGTGGTTCTCGTGTCACAAACCTAAGTTGAATTTGAACGGGATACGACTTAATAATAAAAAGATAATATACCGGACTTGCGTGTTTTATGTTGTTTGCGATATTCGTGTGTTTGTGCATTCACCTCTTTTCTAATGCTTCGAATATCAGCTAACGGTTTTAAACCGTTTGTGTATATGACTTGCAGGTTAGGGATGCCGCCGAGTGAGGTGGAGGAGTGGACAGCCGGGGTCTCCGTACATTATAGGACGGGGGCGTTTTTGGGTTTATGTTGTTGTACGTTTTAGAATTTCGTTTCGGAGTTTGTTGTTTTAAGGACTCGGCTGAGTTTCCACTTTGTACTCTTTACTTTTCGGTTTCCGCATACATTATAAACGTTTTTCATTTTGCCTTTATTTGTGCCTTGTTGGAAAGGTCCGGTGAAATTGTTGTCAGGCTAAGGGTCGGGACCCATTGTGAGGTCTCGCCCGTAGCACCCCGATTTCCACGGATTTGGGGTGTTACAATATCACACATTTACCCGGTTCATTATCTTTATAAAGTCCAACAATCAACTCGTATATATATCCATATAAACATATGTGACACGAGGAATATATAATCCTCGCCTTTGGGTCCAATAGCCAGCTGGAATGGTGCCTGGAACACCTCCCCGTGTACCCTAAGGGAATGGAGAGTGCCCGAACCGTTTACCAGGTCTGGCCTGCCTACAGAGAACCTCCCAGACTCCCGGCGAGATGAAAGGGCAAGTTATCACAGCCCTACAATGGGCAAGCA
>NCTC01003615.1:62469-80253 GCA_002319775.1 Fagopyrum tataricum
CCGAGGCCACCGGATCTATCATCGTCCGCACCACTTCGTCACTTGGACTCGTCCGCACCACTTCGTCACTTGGACCAGTCGCCGTATGCCGTGTCTCTACACCACCATGGCATAGGCTACCGGTCCCGCCACGCTTTTACTTTCGGACTATTTTTTTGCATGTTTTCCTTTTATGTAATAAAAGGGATATTCCTTATAGAATATTCCTTTGATCTTATCTTTTAGGGTTTTTCCCTTGTTGGGGCTTTCGTATGTATGTTTGTTTGGCCCGTTGGCCCATAGGGTGGGCAAGACTCTCTATATAAGGGACCTCTTGCCTCACTTATTTTTCATGTTCAAATTTTACTAAGTTTTGAGAAGATTTTCCTCTTACTTAGCTTGGCATCAAACCTTCCCGTCTATCTCTCAAATTTCTTCCTTGGATCTCGTCTTTGATTCCAAGAAAATCCATATCGAGGATTCTTCTTTAGAATCAACTTTCGATCTCCATCAAAACGGTTTATTCGATCTCTCTAGATCGGAATTAACCCTTGTTTCTCTTCATCGCTTCCGCCCTTTGGATCTGAATCGAAACAACGCCGCACAAAGAATCAAGGAGTAGTTGGAGCTTTGGCTGGATCTAGATCCGAAAGTTATCCTTGGTTACCTCCAAGGACGCATCAAATTGGCATCAAGCAAAGGGATCAAAGCTAAGTTCTCTTTTACTCTTGTTTTTGTGCGTTATTATCTTCAACCTATTTAGCCTTTTGTTTCATGATGTTCTTCGTTTGTTTCATGATGTTCTTCATTTGTTCTTCATGATCTTCATGTTGTTCAGTTCATCATGTCATCCATTTTTCCTGAATTTTTTTCTTCTTTTGATCAATTTGAAAAACAAAAAAAATAGGGAATATTTGGTTTGCCATCAAACCAATTATCAAAACCCGTACTTTTTTCTTAAACCGAACCCAATCCGACAATTTTGTTAATTAATTTCACCAAATTTCTTTGGGGTATTTTTGTTAACGAAAATTCGGGATATTCTCAGCATTTGATATTCCAAGCAAAGCAAAAAAAAACTCTTCATCAATACGGATTTGTGTTCAAAAATAAAAAAATAAAAAAACAAAAGTGTTGCTCAAAACGTTTCAAAGAAACGAAACACAAAAGTGAAAAGACGTCCGGCAAACCGGTCCATCCGAAAATCGGATTTTTACAAAACGGTCAAAGACCGAAAGCAAGCAAAGCTTGCCGACTGACACAATCCGTCCATCTTCCGCCTCTCCATTTTCTTACATACGTTTGCAAAATATCACTTGTTTATTTGTGTGTAATTGGTTCAATTTTGTTGGATTTGCCTTACTTGCCTAACCGGCCAAACGGCCTTCCCCAAAGTAGAACCCGATAACGCACTTGAACTTGGGTAAAGTTGACTTAACTTGTCACCTTGCTCATTTGATTGCTTGCAATTGTGTGCTGATTTGGAGCAATGACTAACGTTGAATTGGAAACTTCTCAGGATTCTGGTCCGCAAGAGTCCAATGAACCTTTTGGCTCAAGGAAAATGCTTCGTTGTCCCTCGAAAATGACTCCATAAGGCAGGAATTGGAAGCTTTGAAGGCACAACAAAAGTTTGATGCCTTGACCCGAGAAAACATTGCCTTGAAGCAAGAGTTGGAAGCGCTTAAGGCTCTACGGCTTGCCCAACGTCCCACCCCAACAATTCCGAATTGAGACCTTGGTCAATGCTTCCACATCCGATGCACAACGGAAAGGGCAAGGGAATTTTAGGGAGCCGGACCATCAAACGGTCCCCGCTTGCGTCCGTCATTGAATGCCAACGTCCCTTACCTCTTGACAGGAAATGAGTCCCATGAAGAGGACGAAGAATTCCCCCGACCCGACTCAAGATGACCTTCTCATAGTCGATACGGAAAATCGGCACAAGCATTATGAGCCTCACCACCAACGGTGTGTCCCTTCTCCACCTCCACCTAGTGCGCCCCGCACCGACCGTCGAGGCCCGGGAAGAGCCCCGGTACCGTCCCGACTCGACCAACAATCATGGGTCGTGAGAATGATCGTTCCGGACGCCGTCGTCAACGGTCAACCCGGCAACCGACAACCCTTGACTTTGATGAGTATGATGGAGCTAAAACGATTTCAACGAGTTCTCCGGTGATGAGTCCGACTTGGAACGGGTGACACATGACCGTCCATGGCACCCACCCATCATGGACCCTTATGAGAACCAAGACCGAGGTGAAGAATGGTTGTCTCCCCCAAACCCACCTAGGCATGAACCACCCGTTCATGGGCGCCACCGGCGTCAAGGCGGCCACCGGCGAGCCCGTGCCGATGATGTCTACAATCCACCGCCTCGCCCGGACCCCTACCGCGCTCGTAGGGAAGGTAAGGTTAAATTCCCTATCTTTCATGGTGAATATGATCCGTGTGTTTTTCTTGATTGGGCGCAGGATACGAAACGAGCCTTGAAACATTGTCATTATGAGGATGAATACGAGAAAATCGAGGCGGCAACTCTTTACTTTGAAGGAGATGTCAAGTCTTGGTGGAACCGGTATGAGATCACCCGTGAAAGGCGAGGATGGGCACCGATTGCGACCTTTGAGTAATTGATCTATGTCATGACCAAGAAATACGTGCCCAAGGACTTCAAGAATGATATGCGGTTGCAAATTGCCGAGTTCAAACAAGGCAACCTCACTCCGGTGGCTTACTTGGCCAAACTCGAGGACATGCACATTAAGGTCGGCGTCTCGGCCTCTCCCTCCGACCTTCGCACCAAATTCATGAGTGGGCTTAATGCTTCCATTCGGCGCCCACTTGAGATTGTGCCATATAAGGATTTGGGAGCATTGTGCCATGCCGCCATGAAGCTCTACAAGCAACAACTTGAGACGCCTTGGTATTCAAGGAATAATTCTTCCTCGAGTCAATATCCTCATTCTTCTAACACACGTACTCGAGATGTGCCTAGTTCTCTAGATGCCGACGCTTCCAAAGGAGCCCAACGGAAGGGTCAATCCAATAGGCAAGCGGGTAATGAGAGGGCACCAAACCGTGGGCCCACGGCCCCGGCGCCTCCCGCGAGTGGTCAACAAGGACCTTCACCGGCGGCTCGCCCAAGGGAACCCGTGTGCTACAAGTGTAGCGGTTTTGGTCACGTGCAACGTGATTGTCCAAACACCAAACGGGTTTTGTTTGCCGACCCAGCATATTTCGAGGACGAAGATAATCATCAAGATGGAGATATCATCATTGAGGATGACCAAGACGCTGACCCGCAATTTGGAATGGAACCATGTGACAACGAGCTTGCTTGCGCCCCCGCACAACCCGGTAAATTCGCTCTTGTTTCTCGTCGTATTTTGGCTATTAAAGAGTTTATTCCTATTGATCAACGCGAGAATCTCTTCCACTCTCGTTGCTTGGTCAATAATACGAGCCTTTCTCTCATTGTTGACGGGGGTTCTTGTTGCAATATTGTCAACGAACGAGTGGTAAAACACTTCAAGTTGCTTACAACCCCCCACCCAACACCTTACGGACTCCAATGGATTTCCGATAAGGCGTGTGACACCGTCACACAACAAGCTTGGGTGACGTTTTCTATTGGCGCCTATGTTGATAAGGTCCTTTGTGATGTTATCAAGATGGACGCCACACATGTCCTATTAGGACGACCATGACAATTTGATCGCCGAACATTTCACGATGGTTATCTTAACCGGTACATGTTCCAATATAATGGAAAACGGGTCACACTTTTGCCTATGACTCCGCACGAAATTTTGGTTGACTATGCGGAACGAAAGAGGCAACAATCTATAGATGAGTCCGCTAAGGCACCGGAAAAATCGGACCCTCCTCGGAGTTCCGATGTTGTAGGTGCTAGTACTTCCAAATCCCGGAACACCGCCCCTCTTGTCCATGCTACCGAGTCCAAAGGAAGTAAAGGCCGCATCCTTCCTACGAGCGCACCTTTGCCATCTTCGGACCCCGTAATTCAAGGACGGTGTGAACCGAGGATACTCCTAGCTCGCCGGCATGATTTGCAACCGGTCATGGAAGGCAAGTTTCCATGTTTCTTGCTTGTTCCGTTTTGTTTATCTACTTCTCATGACCCGAGTAATGTGCCACACGAGGTGTCTTTGTTGTTGTCCGAATTTCAGGATATTATGCCCAAAGACCTACCACCCGGCTTGCCACCAATCCGAGGGATTGAACACCAAATTGACTTTGTGCCCGGTGCTTCTTTACCAAACCGTGCCACGTACCGAGCAAGTCCGGAGGAGACGAAGGAACTACAACGTCAAGTGCAAGAGCTCCTAGACCGGGGACATGTGCGTGAATCCTTATCACCATGTGCCGTCCCGGTCATATTAGTGCCAAAGAAAGACGGATCATGGCGGATGTGTGTTGATTGTTGTGCCATGAACCAAATCACCGTTAAATACCGCCACCCGATCCCGCGCCTTGATGACATGTTGGATGAGCTCCACGGCGCCACCATTTTCTCCAAAATTGATCTCCGGAGCGGTTACCACCAAATCCGGATGGCCGAAGGTGACGAGTGGAAAACGGCGTTTAAGACGAAGTATGAACTCTATGAATGGCTTGTCATGCCATTTGGCCTCTCCAACGCCCCATCCACCTTCATGCGCCTCATGAACCATGTCTTGCGCCGATTCTTGGGTATATTTGTCGTTGTTTATTTCGATGATATTTTGGTGTTTAGTTCGTCTTTGGAGGATCACATCAGCCACCTTCGCCAAGTGCTCGAGTGCCTTAGACAAGAGCAATTGTATGTCAACTTTGAAAAATGCGTATTTTGCTCGGACACCACTATCTTTCTTGGTTATGTCGTGTCTAAGGACGGACTACGAGTAGACGAATCTAAAGTTCGTGCTATTCGGGAGTGGCCTACTCCTACTACTGTCACCATGGTCCGAGCCTTTCTCGGCTTAGCGGGTTTCTACCGGCGCTTTGTCAAGGACTTTAGCACGGTAGCGGCCCCGCTCCATGAGCTTACTACCAAGGGTGTCACGTTTGAGTGGCGTGATATCCATGCTCGAGCGTTTGATGCGCTCAAAGACCGCCTGTGTAATGCACCATTACTCCAACTCCCAAACTTTTCGAAAACTTTCGAGGTGGAGTGTGATGCATCGAATGTGGGCATTGGAGGAGTTCTCTTACAAGAGACTCGTCCAATTGCCTACTTTAGTGAAAAACTCTCCGGTCCTTCGCTCAACTACCCTACATATAACAAAGAACTATATGCTCTAGTTCGTTGTCTTAAGACATGACAACATTACTTGTGACCGAAGGAGTTCGTGATTCATTCGGATCATGCGGCTCTTTCGTATCTCAAGAGTCAAACAAATCTAAGTCGGCGCCATGCAAGTTGGGTAGAGTTTTTAGAGACCTTTCCTTATGTCATTCGGCATAAGAAAGGCAAGGAGAATGTGGTAACCGATGCCCTTTCTCGCCGGTATGCCCTTCTTGTGTATATGGACGCCAAGATACATGGCTTTGCTCTTATCAAAGAGTTATATGCCACGGATCTTGACTTCAAGGACATATGGGCACAATTCCTCGACCTCCAAGAGCACGAGTCTTTCTTTATTAACGATGGTTATCTTTTCCGAGAGGGAAAACTTTGTATTCCGCGCTCATCTATACGCCATTTGTTGATCAAGGAAGCTCATGAGGGCCGTGGTCACTTTGGTGCTACCAAGACCCTTTCCGCTATCCAAGAGCATTTCTTTTGGCCCTGGATGCGTATGCATGTGACACGGTTTTGCAAGGGTTGCATCACATGTCATCATGCAAAGTCACGCCAAGGTCCGGATGGAATGTATTCTCCTTTGTCTATACCAATGGGACCTTGGGAGGATCTATCCATGGACTTTGTGGTCGGGTTACCTATGTCAAAACGAGGCAAAGACTCTATTTTTGTGGTAGTCGATCGCTTCTCCAAAATGGCTCATTTCATTGCATGTAAGAGCACCCAAAATGCTAGTGAAGTTGTCACCTTGTTCTTTGACAATGTGGTGCGCTTACATGGGATACCCCGTTCTATCGTTAGTGATAGGGACGTGAAATTCGTGAGTCACTTTTGGAGAACGCTGTGGGGAAAACTTGGAACCAACTTGTTGTTTTCAAGTAGTTATCACCCCCAAACCGATGGTCAAACGGAGGTGACCAATCGGACTCTTGGTGCTCTACTTAGAGCCACCACTAGGACCAACCCACGTAGGTGGGAGGACTTACTTTCTATTGTGGAGTTTTCGTATAACAGGTCTAGGCACACGGCAACTAAATTGTCCCCATTTGAAGTTGTCTACGGCCTTAATCCACACACACCGTTGGACTTCACTCCCCACCCGCTCAAGGACGGCGAACACATCATCGCCGCAAACCGAGCCGCCCAAATCATTGAGCTTCATGAGCAGACTAGGACACAACTTGAACGTCGTGCCGCCCAACTTGCCGGACAACGCAACAAGGGCCGCCGCGACGTCTCTTTTGAGCCCGGTGATCTTGTTTGGCTCCACCTACGGAAGGAGCGTTTTCCAACTCGCCGCATGAGCAAGCTTTCGGACCGTGGTGATGGCCCATTCCGCATCTTAGCCCGCCATCGCCCGAATGCATACAAGTTAGAGCTTCCGGATTCCTACGGAGTACACCCGACGTTCAACGTCAAAGACCTTGCCCCTTATGTTGAGCCCCTCTTTGACAATGGTGAAACGGGGACGTTTCACAGCCAAGATGGGGGGACTGATGCGCCCTTGGATGCTCCTCTTACGTTGACCGTAGACGAAGAGGACGAGGCTTTGAGGGTTCGCTCAGATGGACCGCTCACCCGATCCCGAGCCAAGTCCATTGCCCGAGCCACCGGATCTATCATCGTCCGCACCACTTCGTCACTTGGACCAGTCGCCGGTATGCCGTGTCTCTACACCACCATAACAGAGGCTACCGGTCCCGCCCAAGCTTTTACTTTCGGACTAGTTTTTTTGCATGTTTTCCTTTTATGTAATAAAAGGGATATTCCTTATAGAATATTCCCTTTGACCTTATCTTTTAGGGTTTTTTCCTTGTTGGGCTTTTCGTATTTATGTTTTTTTGGCCCGTTGGCCCATAGGCGGGCAAGACTCTCTATATAAGGGACCTCTTGCCTCACCTATTTTCCATGTTCAATTTTACTAGGTTTTGAGAAGGCTTTTCCTCTGACTTAGCTTGGGCATCAAACCTTCCCGTCTATTTCTCAAATTTCTTCCTTGGATCTCATCTTTGATCCAAGAACACCATATTCGAGGATTCTTCTTTAGAATCAACTTTCGATCTCCACCAAACGGTTTATTCGATCTCTCTAGATCGAATCAACCCTTGTTTCTTCATCGCTTCCGCCCCTTTGGATCTGAATCGAAACAACGCCGCACAAAGAATCAAGGAGTAGTTGGAGCTTGGCTGGATCTAGATCCGAAAGTTATCCTTGGTTATCTCCAAGGACGCATCAAATTGGCATCAGAGCAAAGGGATCAAAGCTAAGTTCTTTTTACTCTTGTTTTTGTGCGTTATTATCTTCAACCTATTTAGCCTTTTGTTCATGATGTTCTTCGTTTGTTCATGATGTTCTTCATTTGTTCTTCATGATCTTCATGTTCTTCATCATGTTCATCCATTTTTCCTGATTTTTTTTTTCTTTTGATCAATTTGAAAAACAAAAAAATAGGTGATATTTGGTTTGCCATCAAACCAATTATCAAACCCGTCTTTTTTCTTAAACCGACCCAATCCGACAATTTTGTTAATTAATTTCACCAAATTTATTGGGGTATTTTTGTTAACGAAAATTCGGATATCTCGCATTTGATATTCCAAGCAAATCAAAAAAACTCTCTCAATACGGATTTGTGTTCAAAAAAACAAAAACAAAAAAGTGTTGCTCAAAACGTTTCAAAGAAACGAAACAAAAAAGTGAAAAGACGTCCGGCAAACCGGTCCATCCGAAAAATCGGATTTTACAAAACGGTCAAAGACCGAAAGCAAGCAAAGCTTGTCGACTGCACAATCCATCCATCTTCCACCTCTCCATTTTCTTAGATACGTTTGCAAAATATCACTTGTTTATTTGTGAGTAATTGGTTCAATTTTGTTGGATTTGCCTTACTTGCCTAACCGCCAAACAACCTTCCCCAAAGTAGAACCCGATAACGCACTTAAACTTGGGTAAAGTTGACTTAACTTGTCACCTTGCTCAATTGATCGCTTGCAATTGTGTGCTGATTTGGAGCAATGACTAACGTTGAATTGGAATGCCTTCAACCAAGTGTCTGGTGGAATGCCTTCAACCAAGTGTTTGGTCTCCACCTCCAACCCCACCTTCCCAAAGAAAGGGGGTACACCCATCTGGTGGAATGCCTTCAACCAAGTGTCTGGTCTCGGCCCTCTATGCTCCTCTGTAGTTCGAGCAATCTCTGCAACAAGTGCCGGTGCAGCTGACACCTGAGTAACCCCGTGGGATCTCTCAGATGATCCCTCATGTGCTGGCAGATCTGGGATAGGTCTACCCGCTCTGGAAGCCTCCTCCACTCGCCGGATATACTCGCGGAACTCTGGTACTCCCATGGAGACATAATTCGAGTCATCCGACTAGACTCGATGTGAACCCTGTCTCCCACCTATGCCGTCCCCAGTCTCAGGGACGACGATGTCAACAACATCAGCATGAACCTCATTTGCTGCACGTGGATCAACAACAGGAACCCTACCCCGTCCTCTACCTAGAGGAGGTCTACCCCTTACCCCGTCCAGCTACAGATAAGACTCTAGTCTGAACCATCTGCAGAGGACACAAACCTAACTCAGAAGGCTATATATATGTCGTATGTATAGATATTTATCAAATCAATCACAACAGAATATCTATATATATCTATATTGTCGAGATCTTCAGAGGGGTGATGGCTCACGTACACGATATCCCAAAACATTTGTATTCATTTCAAAACCAAAACCTTTTGAAAAGTCAGACCCCTTTCGGGTTTTGTTTATTTATCTATTCGACCTTTATCGCATATTACAAGTGTCATTGTTGTCAACCTGGGCTCTGATACCAACTTTGTAACACCCCGAATCCATAGGACTCGAGGTGCTATAGGGCTAGGATCTCCCAATGGATCTTGACCCTAGCCTGACAACAAGTTCACTGAATCTTACAACAAGACACCGATAGATTAAATACAAAACATCAAACTGATATAAAAGTATCAAAAGGTTTATACAACGTGCTGCTGAGTACGAACAAAACATAAATATATACATGGTCAAAATATCCCATATCCCACGAGGACGACCAAGTGTACGGAGCCCTCAGCAGATCACCCACTCTGGATCACTCTGTAGTTCTCCTAACCTACAAGGGATCTACAACACGGTATAAAACCGTTAGCTAACCATACACATATATGAGATGAGCATAAGCACAAGCACACGTCAGAAATCTAAACACCTCATCATGATATCACACATTTACCCAGTTATCATCTTTATAAATATAGTCCAACACTCAAATCGTATATATAAATATCCATATGAATATATGTGACACGAGGAATATAACCCTCGCCTCTCGGTGGTAATGCCACCTGGAGTGGTCAACCGGGACGACTCCTCCGTGTACCTTGAGGGAATGGAGACAACGCCCGTTCCGTGTACCAGATTTGGATGTTCCTCAGAGAACCTCCCAGTCTTCCATAGGGATGAGTGGGCAAGGTTGTCACGGCCCTACAATGGGCAGTCACTAAACCATAGGTCGGTAATAATCAATCCTCACATGCTATCAATCACATATCAAACACCACTCATGCACACATCCAATATAGGGATGGAAGCTAAGTAAGTCCTATGGACTTACCTCAACCTCGGAAGTCTCAAACCCAAACCGCTCCAACTCTAGAGATCAACACTGCCTAGTAACAAAGCATAACAACATATATCAAACTCATATCCATCACAGGGGTCACACCTAGACCCAAGGGATCCATAAGGATCGTATCCTAACTCATAAACCTCAAATCCATAACCGGCATAAACGATAACGTAGTCAACATCATTCTAACCTCAAACACGTACCTAGCATGCCACTAAACCGCTCATACTAGGAAAGGAAAGGATCTACCTAACTCTAGGTAGACCCGGAACAAGACGCACCTGCGTGACGGAAAGACGCAGGGGCGGAACAGGCAACCCGCAGGCGCGGTGACAGCGGCTGCAGGCAAGCGCAGGCACGGGCGCAGGCGCTGTGACACGGCTCCCGCAGGGGCGGCGGCTTCCAGGCGCGGGTGCGGTGACAAGGTACCCGCAGGGGCGGCTTTGCTGGACTGCGGGGGCGGCGACAGTGCAGAAGGTGATCCCGCGGTTCCTTTTCGGCTCTTCACGTGATCAAATCACGTCTTCTTCATTCCAAAGTCACACACATACATATACATACACATTCCAACATCAATATACCTTCAATTCATCTAATCCTAAGCTAAGGAAGATGGAATCAAAGAAAGAAAGTAGAGAAGGATGAAGAAGCAAGGAACTTACCACACTTGTGGTCCTATGCAGCAAGGAAATGATCAACAACACACTATCACTGGCTCTCAAGCTCAACAACCACATCCACTAGCATCAACATCATCAAAGCCACATCAAATCTCTTCCAAACCCAAAGAAAAACAAGAACAAGATCAAGGAGGGAGAAGGAGAAGCAAGAAGGACGTAAGGTAGCTGGGAAATGAAGTGAAGAACCCTTGGTCACGAAGCCAAGGTAAGGTTAAGAAGGAAAGGGTAAAGCACAGTCAACCGGTCAACAAAACCGGCTGCAGCCACAAGAAACCGCGGGGGCGGTTCCCTGGACCGCGGGAGCGGGAACCCGCTGGGGCGGCACACAAGCCCGCGGGGGCGGCTAAGGTCAAAACTCGGCTAAAGCCAAATCTCGGCTAAGGCAAACTCGCTCAAAAAGACTAAGGCTCTTACAGTTTAGCGTTTGTTGTTGGTCTTCTTAGAAATCACAGAGGGGATTGGTTGCGAATATTTGATGTTAATCTTGGCCTAGGTATTGTGCCCATGGCGGAGCTACGAGGCGTTTTATATGGGCTATAGATTGCTTGGGATAAATGATACCATGGACTGGTCTTAGAATTTGACTCTCATCTGGTTCTTACTTTCCTGAAAAAACATCTTCCTCGTCACCATCATCTTTCAGTCTGGTAGGTAAGTGTCATGACTATTACAAAGGACTAGATTATCCAATATTGACATGCCTAGCGAGGCGAATACCACAACACACTATTTAGATAGCTTAGCTTTAGCTATTTCGTTTGGTTTAAGTATATTTCTTAACTCTCCTGAGGGTATTAAATATATTTTAGGGAAATTCCGGATGTTACCCCTGTGGTTTGGGGTTTTCCGGATTTTACCCAGAGGTTTTTTTTAGTTCGGATGGTACCCTTGTGTTTTCATATTTTCCGGAAAATGCCCAACTTCATTTAAATTGTAGAAGGATATCAACTAAAATAATTTTTATTAAAATGAGAAAAAACTTCTTTTTAAAAAAGAAGATAAAAGAGGCTAAACATTTTGCACATAAGTTTTTATAAAAAAATTATTTTAAGTTGACATACCTTTACAATTTAAATGGAGTTGGACATTTTCCGGAAAATATGAAAACACAAGGGTACCATCCGAACTAATAAAAACCTCTGGGTAAAATCCGGAAAACCCCAAACCACAAGGACACCATCCGGAATTTCCCTATATTTTATTTGATGATGTAAGGGGTTGGGCTATCACCATGTGCGAATCATTTAAACTTTTTTCATTTTTGATAAGCGATCAGATGCGCGGAGATCACTAACCCTCATTCCTGCTTCTAAAAAAAGAAAGAAGAAGAAGTGATCATAACTTGCGTAAAAGGACTGAGTTTGTGAGTTGTTTGTTGAAAGGTTACATGGTTTTGAAGTAGTGTAGTTTGTATACTATAACATAACCAACATAATGTAGCAATAAACTTGCATTAAAGTCCGACCTAGAGAAGCTAAAGGGATCTCAATTTGTTTTTACAGCTTGTGACGAGTTCCTCTTTAGTTTTTCTACATTTGCCTCGTTCGACAACTAGTTTATCCGGGTTGAAGTCGAAGATTATCTCCTATTTGCATCCCTATTTGCTTTATTTTGTTTGGTGATAATCTTTTATTGGGATGAAAATGAGATTGAGGGAGTTGAAGTTGAAGGAAATTATGGAAAAATCATCAACTAGTACTCCCAAGCTTAAGGAGACGAAGTATCTGAAAATCTTCGACTGCTCAGATTTTGTCAAATTTACCCTTTCTTTTCTCATGGCTTCAAATTAAGTATGAGCAATTTCATCCTTCTATTATCTTGTCTTCTCCTTTTGTTTGTCTATGTAACATACAATTTTCTTTAATTTCATATTTTAGGGTCGAAAGGAATCGAGGTTCACCTAAACTCTTTGATTTCAGATTTAACGGCCGGAAAATATCGAGGTTCACTTAAGAAATCTAGGTAAGACTTCATTGCTTGTCTAGGATTAGAGCTTTTCAAGAACCATTATAGGTTCATTTTTTCTATTCGAGAAAAGGAAGGATGAGGAGCTCCGTCTTCGATTTAAATATGCCCTTTGTGCCCTCCACCTGTTCGAGGAAATGCCAGAGATAATATTTGGTTTCCACATTTTTATGAGTTAAAATATTGTGTTAAAATAAATGCAAATTATTTTTGTTGGTAAGGGATCGGGGAATCCTAAGACTCAAATATATGAACAAAAGAAGCTAACAAATGACTAGCCTTTGGGTCGCTACTCCACGGACATCATTTTTCAAAATAGGAACTAACTCACAAGGAGGATTATAAACGAAATAAAAACCAATAGATAAGTTAAAAGCAAATGAGGCCATAAAATCAGCAGTTGCATTAGCCTCCTAGTAGATATGACGAATTTGGGTTGCCTAGTTTCTAGGAATGGAACCTTGACACCTAGATATCAGACTGAAGAGAGAGTGAGTAATTGGTAAATTACGACTGACAAGAATAACCACAAGTTCCGCGTCCAATTCAATCATGACCCTCATGAAACCATTCTCCCAAGAAAGATGTAATCCCTTGAAAAGTCCTAAAATTCCGCCATCGGCACCGTGCAAAACCCGATGTTGAAAGAGAATCCGCAAATCTATTGACCATGACAATCATAGAGAACTTCACCGGCTGAAGCACCCCCGTCCAAGCCGCGAACCACACCATCGATGTTGAGTTTAATCTAATCAATACCATGGGCCTCCTAATCAACATGTCACCACTCCTTGTAGATAGAGGTCACCTTTGAGTGAGTACGAGAGAAGGCCAGAGTTGTAGCCTTGGTTTGCATTGCATTGAAAGCCGTGCGGTTTCGTGGTTGAGCAAAAAACCGGAAGACAATGGCATTTCTCCATTTCCAGCACCACCGAATCGAAACCGCAGTTCCATGGGATAGAATAAATATTATATTAATCTAATCAATACCGTGGGTTTATCAAACCCTAGATCTGTCATGGTATCCGAGCTTTTTTGCCTAACGGCACTCGATCCAACCTATACCTCTGATCTCAACAACGACCACCACAACAAAATTCATCCTCATCCTCTATCTCCGTCTACACCAACAACCACCACCAATCTCTCCGGTTTCGATTCTCTCTCCTCCCTCGCCGACTCCGAATGCCCTGCTCGCTCTCTCATTGAGCCTCCCGACGCCTACGCCGTCATCTCCTCCTCACTCGCCTCTCCTGTCTCCGGATCTGGTAATGATCCACTATGTCAATGGCTTTACGACACCTCCCAGTCTTCCGACTCTGATCTACGCCTCGTTGTCCTCTCCTTCGTCCCTCTCCTCACCGGCCTATACCTCTCTCGTTTACACTCTTCCTTCACAATCGGGATCAACTTTTGCCCGAACATAACCTCCGGCTAAACCAAAAAAAAACGGTGCCTTAAATGCAACGACTTCTTGCTCTCTTCCACGTCATCGCATAACTTTTTAAAAAAAAATTATTTCCTCTTTAATTGTCTTTGTTCAGTTTTCAGCATTCGAAAACTCCCGCTTCAACTGTGAGTGCATATTAGGAAAGAATAATTATGTTATCAATTAGTAATAATATAAATATATTTTATGTCATTCTTAATCTTATGTTATCTTTTACTATCCTTTTATATACTTGTAATTCCCTATATAAAGGATCAATGATATTAATAATATTTGTGGTCTTCTACCATCAACATTTGTGAGTTTATCCAACCTTAAATCTGTCATATTAAACATGCAAATTATGAACACTAACTAGTTTCTATTACTTCTAGCCGGTGTATTAGCTTGTTACGCTAGAAACAAAACTTACCTAGACAAAAATTTATTTTGTATCAATTTTCGTAATTTTACTTATAATAATTTTCTTGATCTCCTCAATAATTATCTTCTTACAAAACCCCTCAACAATTTATTTTTATTTCATCATCTTCAGTCCTCCTTTTTCATTTGCATCATCAACTTCAACAATTTTAACTTTAACTTTCTCTACAATAAATTTCGACCAACCGAACGGACCCATACATTATGTTACTGCAAATTATTTTAGAGTAAAAGTGACTTGAAAAAATTGGATTACACCTCTGCTTTCAATCTGAAGCCAAGTCAATATGACTAACGGAAGGAGCAAATGTCCTATCAGTCTGTCACATCAAATTATGGATCATCAATACTGGCAAGTCAATGAATTAGAAGATGAAGAAGTGGTTCTCAAGAAACCCCGTAGAAATTGGGACGAAGACTACAAACCGGATGATAGGAATTGTGCCGCTTTTCAATACTTGTTTGTACCCTTATTAGCGAGGACACTACTGAAACCGAAACCGAGTCGAACTGAAACCGAACTAAAATCGAATCCAGAACCGAAATCGAAACAGAAACTGAACTGAAACAGAAATCGAAACCGAACCAAAACTGAAATCTTATCTTAAAGTTCCAATTTTTGAAAAATTTAATAAAAAGTGTAGAAAATTATATCATCTATAATTTACTATTTATGCTTTCATCCTCAATAATTAAAAGAATAACGTATGCATATACATTTAATCAATATTTAAAAAGTAACAACACTTGTGTATGACACATGAATTAAAATATTTATTATAATTGAAATTTTATCATAATATGTAATACACAAAACAAATTCAAATGCATCATGATTATACTATTTTAATGGGTATATATTACAAAAATAAAATGATATTTTAAAAAGTGTGATCTATCAACATGCATTTTACACAAAAGTATTTCTAATTAACATTACAAAGTGATTATTATTTTTAATATTTCTCATTCACATTACAAAGTGACTATTTTGCACGATATTCAATTATTAGATGCCGACAATTCTCGTTCTACTGATTTGCGGTAAAATATTAGGGTAAAATTTTGCTTAGTGGTCTGTATTGGCGTAAGATTCTACCTTGAAATATGAATTTAACGTTCGGGTTTAGAAATGGTTTTTGGGCCGACGGTCTCGAAATATCCAAAAAAAAATTGTTATCGCACTGCAACGATATTCGGTAACCGTAATTGTAATTTTGTATCAATAACAGTATCTTGAAATATAGCGAAGGTGATACGTTTATGGGGAAAAAAACTATTGATTATTTTTATATATAAGAGAAATATTAAAGAAGTTTTGTAATGAACTTATGACCAATCAATCTATTATAGAAAAAGTAGCCTAATTTAACCGCTTTCTGCTTTTTAAAAGAAAAAAAAATCTATCATACAAAAAACAGTTATAAGATTATTTTAACTTTAGGATATCAAAGTCAAACTTTACAAATTTTGTATGGCCCATACTCCTTAGGCATAACAAGTGAAAATAAATGTGTTATATTTTATCGTCTTACAGTTAGAAAAGCCTAAAATGATCAAGTTGATCCATTGAGAAAAAAAAGAAGAAGATTCCCAATAAAGGCAATAATGGGACAATATATTATTGCAATTGACGAAACATGTGGTAATATTTATATTCCCGTTACGGGGAGAATATATTCCCAATAATAAGTAAGCTGTATAAAATTAATTATTTTTGTTATCTCAACCAATAATAATATAATATAGTCTCTTGGTTGTAAAGATTATTTTCGTCTTACTCTACAAGCAGCGGTATGTGCTAAATTTCAGTATCATTTAATCCTCTTCATCCAACAAATGTAAAATAAATTTTTTTTAAATAAAATATGTGTGTAATGATCTTTTAAATCTCACTTTTTGCAAACTAACCCAAGATCGATCTGTTTGCACTTGATTTTGTGATCCATGCTTTTGTGATTTGAACATTTGCTTGGATAGTTCGAGTTTGTTTCTACTAGAAATCACCTTACTTGAAATCTAGGGTGATAATCACGCATTATTAACTCGATCAATTAAAATTGGAAATCTCCTGAAAAATCGGGTCTCATTGTTTCAGGTCGACATGTCCGCTTTTTCAACAAGCTTTGCCTAGATTTATTGTGTTCATATTTTTCGAAAAGTGAATGAGGTTGTTGATAAACTCGTCAATATGGTGCATTGAAACCCTGTTAATACAAATCTACCCATTAAATGAAAGCTTTCATATGAAGGAATGCCCCAACAGTACACCTTCAAAAAGTGTTTACGTCTGACCTCTTTCCCCTATACGTACTTTGAATACATTAGACATATAACGCATCGTATTCCTTTCCATTATAAAAACACTAGAAAAAGCCTAGCCTTACTATATTAAAACCAATAATGGCTGTCAAAAGATACGCAATGTGTTGATGAATATAAGGAGATTTGAAGTTGAGTTTTCAAGTCAACAGACAACGAATATCACAATGGAAATAGACACAACTCCATCGGAAAACAAGCTTCCTAACACCACCAACGATGACTCAGAGGCATCAACCAACATTTCCGGCAAAGGAGGGTGGATCACCTCTCCTTTCCTCTTAGGTACACATCAACACCGATCAAATACAAAAATTTACTTTTTTTTTTTTTTTTTATCTTATTCAAATACTTTCTTTCTAATTTTGTGTGTTTTTGGCATTGAAATGAAGGAACCGCGTTGGGATTGACAGTGGCAGCAGGAGGATGGTATTCAAACTTGATAGTGTTTCTAATGAATGAATTCAACGTCAAAAGCATTGAAGCTACTCAGATCAACAACATTGCTAGCGGCTTTTCGTACTTCTTTCCGATCGTCGGAGCAATCCTCGCCGACTCACTATGGAGTTCTTATTCTGTTATTCTGGCTTCTTCCTTCCTCTCCTTGCTGGTATGCATATTACCTATAATTATCTTTTTCTTCACTAATCCGATCAGTAGGCCGTCGTTCTCGCTACATAACCTAGAGCTCAGTGAGGATATCATATTTTCTTAGGGCATTATTAATTGATATTTTAGGGCGACAACTGTACTGTAATACAACATATCATTGGACAGAAACCGCAAGAAATGTTCAAAAGTCAACTGACAACAAATTAGTACATGTTTAATGACAAATCTATCTATTATAACACACATAAAACAAATTACTTTACTTTAATAATATTTAATCATGTGCCGCAAATCATATTTAATCACGTGTCCCGTTTAAATCTAGTCATATCAGCTATTTTAATTTATTTACATTTAAGTTATTTACAATATTTTTTTAAAATATTTATAGA